>MEHQ01002813.1:268482-350304 GCA_008828725.1 Saccharina japonica
GGGGGGCGGGGGGGGGGGGGGGTGGGGGCGGAAGGATGGCACGTTTGAGATATTGTTGGACCCGTTTGCTTTGCTGACGCCTCTGGTTGTGGTTGTGATGGTGATGGTGGTGTTTGTGGCGGCCGTTTGTTGAGATTGTGACCTTGTGGTGGTTGTTTTGCGGTTGTTGTGACCGCTTGTGTTTTGTGTGGTGATGTATATTTTGTTTCCAGTATTGTTGTGGTTGTGACTATAGTTTTGTTGTGGTCGTGTGGTTGTGGCTTTTTCTGCGTCTTGTCGTCCTCGGCTACAGCTACTGCCGCCGCTGCCTCTACCGCCGTAAGCCGCCCTTGGCTCGTGCGTGTGGTTGGCTTACTCCTGCCCCCACGCTGTCTTTTTTTGTTGTTGTTGTTGTGTATGGTCACCTCACAGGAGTACAAGAACTTCGCGGAGAACTTGACCGAGAAGAAGTACAGCAAGCACAACCGAGAGGCCACGACCTCGCTTCTGACCGCCATGCTCGACGACGTCGCTGATGGAATTTCTCTATCGCGGTGAGACACTGAGACGCCTACAGAACAGTGCAATACGGTGCAATGCAGTACAGTGGTCTACTGTAGTATTAACTAGGGCTTCATGGGCCAGGTCAAATCTCGCGGGTCGGGTCAGAACTCGCGCGCGGCGTCGGATGGGGTTACATAGCCGACCCGACCCGACGCGACCCGTGAGAATCCGAATACCTCCTGACCCGACCCTATCCGAGCCGACCGGTGAGGTTTTAGAGACCTCCTGGCCCGACCCGCGGGTCCGCTCATAATCCGTGAACACCCAAGGTGTCAACGTCGTGACTCTAAATGTCGTTCTTAAGCCTTGCAGTTTTTTTAACACTGCAAAAGTTGTCCCACGCTAATTCCAAGGGCGGTTTTCGCCCAAAACGTGATTGTAGTTTTCAAGAGAGTAGGTGCGGTTCTGTGAAGGGGTTGGCCTTGCCACGACCCCGAGCCCGACAGCCGACAATTGTTTCAGGCGTCATTGCTCGATCGTGGTTAGGTGAGACACGCACCGTTTATCACACCCAGGTGATAAGATAGCACACCCGTGTGATAAGATAGCACACCCCCTCTGACGAACGCCGAGCGATGCAACTATGGATATATTTCGACGCCATCAGTCGTTTTTTGTTTTGTTTTGTAGCGCACCCTTTGTGCTGTGCTGTGCTGTGCTGTGCTGTGCTGTGCTGTGCTGTGCTGTGCTGTGCTGTGCTGTGCTGTGCTGTGCTGTGCTGTGCTGTGCTGAATCCGTGCCATGTTGTGCTGTTCTATCGGGTTTTGTGCTGTCCTGCCCGGTCATGTGATATTTTGTGCTGCCAGGGGTTTCGGGGGAAGGAAGGATGTATACGACATAATGCAGGACTGTCCCCTCCCTGCCAAGCTGGCGCTCTCCGCCAAGCTCATCGACGGTAACCTCTCTCATTGATAGCGTGTGTGCTTGTATTATCACATTAATGGTGCTACAGTATAGAGCCCGCGAATAAGAAATAACCTTCTAAGGCGAACAAGAGCATTAGACTCACCTGTTTAGGGGCGCTACGAAAGCCAATTGGATTAAGAAATCGTGCTTAGCGGCGAGCTCTACACCTATAATCCGACTAGGTATACCTGGTATATACGTCGATATTACCCTACGATCAACCATGTTCAAGAATGGTGTCACAACAAGGTTCTACGGCAAGGCTTGCTCAGATTGCAGCAGGCGTTTCGTGTTGGCAGGTGTATACGGTAGTGTTCGTAAAGGTGTAGTAGGTGGCGGGGTTACAGTAGATAATTTGTAGCGATCATTTTTTTCCATTCCACCTTACCAAATATTTGATCATTTTTTTCCATCCCATGTTACCGAATACCTGGTACAGTATGCCATTTGCACCACTTCTCCGGCTCCCTCTCTTGCGTGACTCAGATCCGGGGTCACATAACAGGGCCTCCCCCCCCCCCCTCCGCGCTGTGATGCGGTGCGTGTCTTTGTATTCAATCGTTTAAATACTTCCCGCAATTTTTCTTGCCTCGTCAACTCGCGCCGAATTGTGCGCATGCACACGCTACTACTGTACGCGCTTTCTGAAGGCAGTGTTTGCACAAAAAAAAGGCCACTGGTCCGGTCGGGTCGGGTCGGGTCGGGTCTTGTCAAGAGGTTCTGAAAAAATCATGGATGGGATCCGGTCACCGTTACCCAACTCGACCCGACCCGACCCGACCTGACCCGCGAGGTGTAACCCCAGCCGGGAAAAGTATGATCCTTCCTGGCACCTGGTTTTTGATGGGCCCCCCGTTACGACTGCAACCAGGTGTTTGGAGACAAATTATCACGCGGTGGACGTAAGACGCAGCTTGCGTAGCTGATTATCAACCGCTCAACCGGTCGAACTCGCACTTGGCGTATTTGTGTAAAACTTGAAACTTGGGATGGGTATTTTTGCTGGCCGTCTTGCTTTTTTCAGTGGGCACGGGCTGTTTGTTTTGCCGGCCGACTCGCTTGCCTTTCTCGGTCAGCATGCTCTGCCGGTTTTGTGCTTCTGCCTTGATCGGTCTTGACCCATCTGTTATCGGCCATGATCTGTTCGCGATCGGTCGCATATAATCTGACCCTGATCGGTCGTTTTCTGTCTGTCAAGGTTTAATTTACCCGCACGAGGCGGAGAGCATGATGAAGAGGCTGCTGGAGGGGAAGCCGCCCCTCGACGTAGAAGCAGGATCAGGCGCCTCAACTGATGTGGCTGCTGAAGCTACTGCGACCACGGTGGGTGCTAGCGGCAATGGCGCTACCGATACAGTACTGGCCCCGCTACATAACAAGAAACGCCTACTTAGTATCAGCAAGCCTTGGAAACTTATGGTGACACGTTTCTTGCACTTCCTTGTGCATACGCGTAGACTACTGTATATCTGGTAGCTGGTAGGATTTAGTGCAGCGCTCGCCGCTGAGCACGATTTCTTAAATCCAATTTTCTTAGCGCCCCGCCCCCAAAGGTGATCCCTATGTTCTTATTTGCCTTATAAGGTTATTTCTTATTCGTGGGGGTATACTGTAGTGAATGGTAGAACGGTTTCTACGCGCTGTTGTTAAAGACGACGTCTACCGCAAACACGCGCAGTACGTACACAGGAAGGTGTATGAAGAGGAAGTTGTGCGGCCTGGAATGTGTTACAGTACTTGCCGTATATCTGCTGTTCCGGCAAGAAGGTTGCTTACTGGTATGTGAGCTGCACCAGCAGGACCTTGTGGTACTTCTGTATGGGCTTTCAATGGTCAGCGAAGTGCTGCGAGTGCTGTTGCGTGAGCTGTATGAGCAGGGGTGTGCTACTGTTGCTTACCTGGTATGCTCTATGAGTAGCATTTTGCTACTAATAGTGCATGAGCTGTATCTGAACGGAAGTGCTACTATGACCTGTGCTTGTAGGCATTTGCTACTACTGTATGAGCTACATAAGCAGGGAAGTGATGCGTGCAATGGTGTGAAATGTATGCGTAGTGGTGTGCTACTGCTGTATGGGCTGTTGTGGCGGGAAGGCGTTACCGCTGTATGAGCTGTATAATAGCGAAGTTGCTACTGTACGAGCTTCATGCACAGGGGCGGACCGACCCCCCCCGTATTGTTATTGTTGCAAGAGCCGCTGCCAGGGCGGCGCGGACATTTCCTCCATAAACAATCAAGTACCCAGATTGCGACGGTGGCTGAGACTAACCCTCCCTTCTTTCCCTCCCTCGTCACCATCGTCATCATCATCATCGTTATCGTCATCATTATCATCATGACCATCATCACCTTCTTCGGCATCATCATCATCATCATGACCATCATCACCTTCATCATCATGATCATCATTATGACCATCATCTTATCGTCATTATCCTCACCACCATCATCATAATCATCATCATCATCGTCACCATCATCATCATTATCACCATCATCATCATCATCATCATCATCATCATCATCATCATCATCATTATCATCATCATAACTATCATAATTATCATAATGACCATCATCACCTTCTTCATCATCATCATCACCTTCTTCATCATCATCATCATCATCATCATCATCATCATCATCATCTTATCGTCATCATCATCACCACCATCATCATCATCACCATCGTCGCCATCATCATCATCACCATCATCACCATCATCATTATCATCATCATCATCATCATCATCATTATCATCGTCATTATCGTGTCACTCCCCTCCCCCAGACCTCGAGTAAAAGCACTCCCAGCGATGCGGCAGGGTGCACCCGAGTCTCGATGGCCGACTACATCAAGGACATGCGGTGAGCGAGCATTAAGCTCCAACCCTATCACACATCGGACATATCATCTACAGACAGATCAGACAGATCACCGATTCCTACTTGATGATCTAGATCTTCCAGGGCAGATGATCTGTATGATCTGCATGATCCAGCTCATGTTGCCGGTTGGGAGCCTTATACCCTGCACGTACCTGGGTGTGATCTGTACTGACACAGATCCTGCACAACATATCATAACGGCAGGTTGATGATCTGTAGATTATCTTGATGATCTGTAGCTGATCTGTAGATGATCTATGAGATAGATGACGCGTGCTACGATAGGGGTTAGGGGTATCACTTGTTGGTGAAACGAACCCCGACTATTACTGACTACTGTCTATTACTGACCATTATTGACCAATACTGACTATTAATATGTACGACCGTTACGGGCCATATCTGACTACTGATTACTATTAACGACTATTACCGACTATTACCGACTATTCCGCAACTGAAGAGCTACTCAAAACCAACTACCCTTCACGAGGGATGTATCTATACAGTACCCTTCATTAGGCCATACAAACAGAACCCGTAGTGCGCGCGATCAAAATACCACACGCTGCTTGCAAAGACGAGTTTCGGCGCAATCCTCGTTCTCACAGCTGGCGTTTTTTTTTCATGGTTTATGTTTCGTTACTGACATAGGCCACGGGGTCGTTCGGTTTTTGAGTGACTTACTCATAGTAAAGCGTTTCTATACTATAATCAAGTGAGGGGCCTCAGAGACTTTAGATGCTACCCTTCTAAGGCAAATAGCACGCGTCGGTGCCACGAACTATCGTGCCTGTAGATTATCTACTGGTGTGATTTTCGTTAAGCAAAAAGCCTTCTCACACAGATCCCCACCCCCGGCACGTATACGTGTGTAGGTTACGCAAGAGCTGTTGCCATACAGATACCACCCGGGTAACATAATCGACGTCCGTAAAGCATGAAACATCCTGAGCCTGAGGGATACTTAAGTCTCTATCTCGCTGGAATTAAGTAATCCTTTAATCAGGACGGTAAGATTACGTAGGCTACTGCTTGGCTGGGGGGAGGCCAAACGCGTGACGTACAATGGAAAATGTTGGATGCAGTGTTCACATTTTTAGTACCTGCAGTACGTGTGTTCGATATTATCACATTTACTACATACAGTGCGTACTGCAGAAATGATTCCACACTGCATCCCTGCAGCTTGTCTCTAACAACGAGCGTGCCATTGTAAATCCACCCCCAAGTTTCCGGCGCAAACTTCTTGAGAATAGAGCCGAGTTATCTTGGCAGCAAGTGTGCTCGACGCAAAAAACGTGCGGCGCGAAAACTAACAGGTGTCTGAAAGTAGATTTGGGCTATGTCCTGGCAGGAAAATATTGTCGTCGCGACAACGAAACCCGCTAAAACTAAAGTGCTGCCCGACGCTTCGCTGACTATAGGTCGAAGGAGACGAAGGCTGAAGGTCTAGGCGAGGACGAGAAGGTACGGTAACGAACGGCCACCCGTGGCGGTAGGGGTGCGCGTGCTTCTCTTTTCTGGCCGAGGCTCCTCGCTTGATTATAGTCTAGGAATTTTAAAACCTCCGCCCGAAACCCGGACTTTTAAGAAAAACGTGTGCACACTTAACTCCGTGACCAATCTCCATGGTCTAGGTTTTATGTAACGAAAATGTACAGGACTGTAGTTAAGACAGTACTGTAGTTAAGACAAACTGCTTAGTGTTGGGTAGCATATGCCTCGGTTGAGAAACCCCATCAGTCACAACCATTGTTTGGGCTAAAATGTGTCACTGGGATCGCTGTCGTGGTTTGTGCTTGCTTTGTTGCGTTGCTGTGTTTGCGAGTGGTCGTCGCCGTCAGAGTGGTTATGCTGTGTTAATGATGCGGACGGCGAACATAACATAATTACGGGGGTGAAGTAAGTAAATAGGACCGAATATTGTTATAGCAAACATGCGTAAATACATGGTAGGTTTTTGTGTGTACCGTTGGTCCCTATGTAATAGGCTCCCCCGTAGTAGTGGTCATGTATACGCCGGGCGTGATAATAGCTTTGCCTCGACACGCCCCTTGCCGAAGCGTGGAGCACAATGCAAATACCTGTGAATTCACTGTTTTAGGGAGCCGCTCCGTGCAAGTTCGTTTTGTGCCTACTGCTGAACCCAAGCCAAGCCGAGCCAAGTCCAGCTTATTTTCCCTTAGTGTCCCCCCACCCTCCCTCCCCTCCCTCCCTCCCTCCCTCCCCTACCTCCCCCCCCCCCCCCCCTGTTCGGCCTCCCCGCTACACAACTGGGCCACACCACCATTTGGCCATGCCCGTATAGTATGTGGCTGTGATCAACATCACCGGGTCGATCATGAGGCACGGCGGTTCGGGGCCGGGCCAAGCCCAGGACAATGTCGTCTCCAGCAGCAAGCTCTGCGAGGTAAGTCGGTGGGGTGGAATGGTGTTTTTATAGCTCAAGTTGGCATCTCCTCGGTATCATTGTCCGGCAGTCAAGGCATGCCGCAGAACCCCAGCTAGTGATGGGACGGGAGGTACATGTATTGTACTAGCCGGTAGCTCTCCCTGACAAACTATGGAAAGGAGGATGGATTGACAGTGCAACGTCAGCACCACGCGCAGTTTTTGCCATGATTTCAGGGCGTTATCTGTGTGGTTTGGTGCCCTTAAGGAACAAGGGAGGGATCCTTAGCCGCTAGTGCTAACCTTGACTACAAATCGCACCGCCGCCATTTTCACTTTAATCGGCATTATCGTCGTCATAATAACCGCCAGTTTCATCATCACCATCGTCGATATCGTCGTTGGCATGAAAATAATTTACCATAGTCACTGCACGATACCACCAACACTAATACCACCAACACCACCATCATCACCCCTCCTCCCATCCATGATACGAATACCCGCCCCAACCCAACACCCCCTACCGTCCCACCCCTAACCCCCCCACCTAAAGAAACTCCTAAAAGTTAGCGAGGACCCCAAGATTGGCGCGGTCGTCCTCCGCATCGACTCCGGCGGCGGTTCGGCCATCGCCAGCGATTCCATATCAGCAGCGGTCAGATCGGTTCGGCAGGCGGGCAAGCCTGTCATCTGCTCTATGGGGGACCTGGCGGCCAGCGGGGGATACATGATCGCCGCGGCCTGCGACAAAATCATCGCCCAGCCGTCGACGATCACCGGGTCCATCGGCGTGGTATCGCTCAAGGTTTCCATTGGAAGGTGGGAGAGCGGGGGGGGGGGGGGGTGGGGAGGTGGGGGGCTATGTGAGGAAGGGGCTTTCCCTTTTTTTGCGTTTTGAGTGGGGGGGGGCGTACTCATTTGTTGCTTGCCGTAAGTCATTTAACCATTGACCACGCATCCCTTTCAAGACGGAGCAGGGGCGGGGGGAAGGGGGGGGCTATGTGGGGACGGGTTTTCCCTTTCGTTTGTTTTGCGTCTTTAGCGGGGGGGGCGGGGTGTACTCATGTTCACGCATGCCGTATTACAGTAGTATGACCATATACCGTCGCATCCCTACAAGGTTTCCTTTTTGGGATGGGGGGGGGTGAGGGGCTGTATTTGGGACAGGATTTTTCCTTTTGCTTGTTTTGCGTTTTGGGCGGGAGGGGGGAGGGGGGAGGTACTAGTGCCATGAATGGCCGTAGTCGTATTTGAGCGGGGATCGAAATTGAGTATATGTTAATCCTGCCCGAGGTTGGCGGTGTTTGCTATCATGTGCCATTTTGGCAATGTAAGTAGACTGATACCATGCGTGATGGGATTCCGTATATCGTGCTGGTAGCATGTACCATGCGGATATCATGCACCATATTATTACTGTGACGGGTATCGAACGATAATCGGCTTTGATGCGACAATCGACTTCCATGCGATCATCGCGTTCGATGCGATTTTGACATTCGACGCGCCGAAACATTTTCGTTCAATTTCAGCAGAACAAAAAAACGGGGATTTTGTTGTTTGTCCATCCCACTTATTATTTTGGACCTTTTCCTCGTCCTGCCCCTTCCCTAGTCGTACCTCAAACCCAAGATCGCGTAGTACCCCCATTAAGGTACGCGCCTTGCATTTCTGTATAGCGTGAAGGGTTCAGCGCCGTCTTCCCTGTTCGACAGGCATCGAAGTGTACAGGCAAAGGCGGGTAAAACGCGTGCTACGATAGAGGTATACCTTTTTCTGGCTGAAATGGTTTCTGAATGGTTGGCACTTTACCTTAACCCAAAATTGTCGGAATTGTATTACGTACTGTGTCGAGTGTATGCGCGGATCTGAATCCCAGACACCCCACTACTCCCCCCCCCTATATTGGAGGGAAGAACCGGACCGTTGTGATCCCAGGAAACAATAAGTCATCTTTTTTTTAAATTACCTCCCCCCCCCCCACCAGCGCCCTCCACCTATAAATATAATATATTTATAGGTTGGGTTGGCGTCGGTTGGCAACGACGCTGTAAAACACGCCACTCGCTGCGTGAGCTAGACAACCAGGGTGCCGTTTTTTTTTGTTATTTTTTTTTGGCGGTCACCAAAGCTGGCGGTCGAGTAGATCATTTGTGCGGGGTGGAGAAGCTTTGTTCCGCACAAGGGGAATGGTCGTATTCACGTAGTGTTAATATGGTAAGGCGTCCGCGAGGCAGTTACACTAGTAAAACCCATTGCTGTCTCCGGAAGTGGCCACACCAGAAATTAAATTCACTCATTGAAGCTGTCGTCCATATGCAAGTCCGCCTCAGAGGCGGTTCTTAGCAGGATGCAGCTCACCCTCCATGCGACTCGCCCAATACCCCACGGCGTTTCGCGCTTGGTGCAAGCAATGTCTGCCTAGGTTGGTGAAAACCAACGGCTCCGTCCCGGCATTGTAGGGATGCGAGGGTCTATGGTCATATGACTACGGCCGTGCACAACATGAGTACACCCACCCCCCCACCAGCGAGAAAAAAAATAGGGGGGGTCTCTAAAACCAAGTTAAAAAAAAGGGAACAAAAAACGGAAAAAAAATGGTTTTCGCTCATTTCGTCCTGTGATCACAGCGATCCGGTTTGTTTTTCATTCTGACCTTCCTACGTGTGTGGTGTCGTTTTCTCTCTTTTTTGTTACGCCCCTGACTGTGTTGCAATTTTTTTCGTTGTACAGAGATGCTCCTATACTATAATCAGAAATCGTTGTACAGAGATGCTCCTATACTATAATCAAGATAGTCAAATGACCACCCTCAGAAAATGTCCTGTATGCAGGTGCACCTGCATGCAGGCTACCGTACTATCAATAGAGTATCGCAGTTCGATAGTTCGATGCATGGGAATTTTCGGTACTACATTCAACACTAATGGATATGATATGATATGATACCGTGTAACCATACTGCTTTCATACAATTTGTCGCAAAGGCTGCTCAAGGACTGGGGCATCAATGCAGACAGCGTGGAGCTGACGGAGAACCACCTGGCCTTCTCCCCCTTCCAGGTCGGGCCTCGAGTGTATTGCGTCGCCGTACCGGTTCGCGATGTAACCGTTTCTGTTCGACTGTGACGGTTCGCAATGTAACCGTATTGGTTTGCTGTGACGATTTCGCGATGTATCCGTATTGTTCCGCTCTGACGGTTCGTGATGTAACCATGTTGGTCGGCTGTGACGGTTCGCAATGTAACCGTATGTTTCCGCTGTGACGGTTCGTGGTGTGGCCATATTGTACCGCTGTGACGTTTCGCTATTTATACTCGTGTAATATCCGTATTGTTCCGCTGTGACGGTTCCCGATGTGTATTACATCCGTATTGTTAGACTGTGACGGTTCAGATATACAGTCTAAGCGGTACCTCTTAAGACTTGCCTTTTTGCGTTTTTTTGGCCCAGGCTCAAACTCTTGTGTAAGGCAGGCCGTAGCGTAACATTATTAAACTCCACTTCCAGTGTAAAAACATCGGCCACATTATTAACTTCGGTCCCAACATCGAGCCTGAAATTATAAACTCCCGAAATTCCTCCCAAACTCTCCCAGTGCTGTCGCATACTGTAAAGAGGTACGTAGAGAGAAATAGCTGCTGGTCTCCATTCCAAGTAGCCACCTGACCAACCTATCGCTCGTTGCGCGTGTTCCGTTTGCACGTAACGTTATGTCTTGGACAGGAGCTCACGCCGAAGCAGCGGCTTCTGATGGATGAACGTGTGGGCGAAATCTACGAGGACTTCGTGGCGCAAGTTGCTGAAGGCCGAAAGCTGTCCACCGAGCAGGTGAAAACATTTTTAAATCGCGGCTCAAGCGTGCCCGATTCTCCGAGGCCCTCCCCTCCGCTCCAAGCCATACTCTAGATGCTGCAAACCCCTTGGTGTGTCCTCTCGCTCCCCCATCCAATGCAATATCGTGCCCATTCGCCACCTGGACTGTACCAAAAATAATCGAGTGTAGGAGAACGTACTTGGTTTCGGCGGGCGAGTACGGTACGTTCGAATTGCAACACCTACAGAAATGCCACACCGTCTCATTCGCCACCCAGACTGAACCAAAATAGTTGAGTGTTTCGCCACCTGGAATGAACCACAGTTGGGTGTGAGGAGCGAGGATAAAATAGTTGGCGTGGAGACGAGTACGGTCGGTGCATCTCGAACCCACCGCACTCGTCCTCGCGCCCCACTATCTTCTCCTCACACCCAACTATGGTCCATTCCCGGTGGCGAAGGGGACACGGTATGACATTGCTGCAGGTGTGTAGCGTCTCGAACCTATCGCTCTCGTTTCCACACCCACCCATTTTCTCCTGCACTCTCGATTGTTTTGGTCCGAGAGGTTTCAAAAGTTTGGGTTTGAGGGAGGTCAAGCATACCTCTCTCTTATGGACTTAAGTTATCGAAAACTGCAATCTTATGGACTTGGGTTATCGTGTATTATAATCGAAAAAAACGTTCGATATCGTTCGATATCCGATATCCATCGCTACTGTAAAGGCTGTTTTTTCTCTCTTTTTTTTTCTTCTCCTTTTCCGGTCCACCTCTTTGACCTTGTGTTTCACCACTCCTCATGGCGTCTGCTGCAAATCACGATCCAGGTTCTGAAGGCGGCGAAGGGTCGGGTGTGGACAGGCAAGCAGGGGCTTGAGCTAGGCCTCGTGGACGACTTGGGGGGGCTTAACCTTGCCGTCGAGCTTGCCAAGTGGGTGCCCGCCTCTCTTTGCAAGGAGTTGGTGGTGGTGTTGAGTTGGCCTTGGGTTAGCTTTGACGCCTTGTGGTGGTGGTGGTGGTGGTGGTGGTGGTGGTGTTAGTGGTGGTGTTCATTGTGGTGTTAATGATGGTGCTCATTGTGGTGGTGGTGTTCGTGGTGGTGATGTTGATGGTGATGAAGGTGTTGTTGTTGGTGTTTTGTCGGTGTCGGTGTTGTTGTCGCCCCCCGTTCCCACTCTGCTCCCCTGCTTCCCCCTGCTTCCCCGAGGTTACTATTCATCCGTAACGGCTCTGACCTCAACCCTTGTGCAACGTTTGTCGCTCGCCCTCGTTCGTGATTCAACCATGCTGACCCAA
Source organism: Saccharina japonica (assembly GCA_008828725.1). Classification (NCBI taxonomy): domain Eukaryota; class Phaeophyceae; order Laminariales; family Laminariaceae; genus Saccharina; species Saccharina japonica. Next base: position 280,331 of record MEHQ01002813.1, read on the forward strand.
CCATGATCCAACCGCGGTGACGCAACCATGATTCAATCATGGTTGAACCAATCATGGATCAACCATGGTAACCCAACCATGGTAATCCAACCTTGGTGACGAACATGATCACACCGGACACCGATGCATGCAGAGAGACTGCGGGTCTGCCGAAGGAGGCGCTGGCGATAACGGCGTACTCCTCACGGCCGAAGCTGAAGGAGGTCAGTGGAACCCACCCCCCCCCCGCGCCGTAATACTTGTTATCGAGGAAACAATTGTAGACGTTGGGAGTTAGAATCGTTTTTATCATTTTTCGCCGTTGGGAGTTGGGATCGTTATAGCCGTTGGAATCGTTGTAGTCGTTGTAGGTGTTGTTGTTGCTGTTTGCTGTTGTTGAAGTCATTCGAAATTTTATTGGTGGGATCATTCGTTATAGCGGCTATGTAACCGTTGTGGTTGTTGTGGCCGTCATAACCATTGTTACCGTAATATCGAATGTAACTGCTGAGTCAGGCTGAGTTCGTTGTAATCGTGCGGAAATAGTCTCTTTACCAGGATCAGTTTATGATTTTTATGGTGTACGATTTTACTATTTAGTCATGAGCTTTAATCAGTTGTCAGCCATATTATGCTACCTTCGTTCATCATTTTCCCAAATTTGTTTCCCCGTTTTTAAGTCGCATGTTTCACTGTCTTGTTTTTTGTTTTTTTTTCGTTTTTGTTTTCAACTTTTTGGTATTTCATTTTTCGTTGTTCATCACCCTCGTCATTTCATTTGTATATGTGTATTCCATTTATTAATAGTTTACGCTTTTGTTCACGCTTCTTGCTTTTTTCATTTAAATGGCCTCCAAAAACTTTTCGCTACTTGACAGATATTCGCGCGCTTCATGGCGTCGGGCGACCTGTCCGACCTCGGCGGTGGCGGTGGCAGCTTCGGACTCCGAGACGTCTTGTTCGCCCTGGCCAACGCCATGGTCGGCTCCGAGACTATGGCATCCGCATCGTCGGCTGTGTCTATGCTCGCCATGGTCAACGACATCGTCTCCAACAACGGGCGAACACCTTCAATTAGTAGCACCACTGCGAACAAGACTATGGGAAATGGGCGCGGCGAACTGGAAATGGATGACATTGACATCTCGTGGTGATAAAATTCTCGTACGTCTTACATACGTAAAGCCGTTTTTTGTTTCGAATATTTTCGATAGTTGTAACACCAATAACAACAAGCATTTTGGGACTGTTGGAGGACGAGCTGGAAAATGGAGGATACTGGCATACTTCGGAGTATCTTGGTGGTGTCCTACGTAGCCTTTTGGTTTTTGGATCATCGTAGGGTTGGCTATATACGAGCGCTTTTTTGTCTGGAAGTGTTTTGGTTTCGGAGGGCAATCTGGGGGGGCAAGATTGGTATTTTGTCTGGAAACGTTTCGGGTTGGAAGGCTTTATTGCTTTTGCGGGGGCGTTTTGTTCCGTCTTAAATGGCGTTTTTTTTAAGGTTATTTTGTGTTTTCCTTTCGCGAGGAGTTTGTTTTGCTTTGTATTTTCCCCCCCCCCCTGTTTACAGAAACCCTTTTGAGATAAATATATGCCTGTCATGGGGCCACGTCACGCTTCCAACTTCTAAAACAGGCGTTTCGCATGTCGGGCAATAGGGAGATGCTCAAGTCTGCTGAAGCATCTCCTTATTTGATCATTGTTGCCCTTCTTTGCTATGTGAATTCCCTTCTGTACATGTTTTGACCTTGGGTTGCCCTTGAAAAAAGAGACAGAATACCCCCTGCGTACCCAAAGATGTACCACTCTATATACGATGTACGAGTAGAAGGTGTACGGACATTTTGGTCTTTGTGGTAAACAGGGCTGTTCACGGGCCGGGTCGGTTCGGGTCAGGGTGGCCCGACCCGTGAGATTTAGAACTCCTCCTGACACGATCCGACCCGACCCGGCCCACGAGAGTTTGAAAACCTCCCGAACCCGACCCGCGGGCCGGGTCATGATCCGTGGAAAGCCCTGCCATTATCAATATGCCAAAACAGTCCTTGCATTTCCGTCCACATTATGTCCCTTTTCCCAGTTGACTATATACTGGATACAACCCTGAGGAGGCGCCACAACGTAAAAACAAAAACGCAGCATAAATATTTGGAGCGAAGATCGGATAGGAAAAGCCACCGATTTTGCAAAACAAGCTGGAATCCACCTATACCTCCGCCAACATGAACTTATGATGGCAACAAAAAATAAGTTTTTTTCCGCAAAAAGCTGGAACCATACCCCCCCCCCCCTTTACGCACAGCAACAAAACAAACATACACGCTTTTGCTTAAGCGGTAAGTGCAGTAGTGGTCCCTCAATAGCGCCGGCTGAGTAGTACCGGTTGCCCGCTATAGTGTCTGTGGAATCGCTTGACACGAGGTGGGATTAACCAGTGTGGTATACAGTGTGCGGAGTATCTAGTAGTGCCGGTTTGACGGTATAGTGCTGGCATTTGTTGGCTGCCGCATACCGGCACTATAGAGGGACCAGCACTACCGTGTCACAAAAAGCCCCTCAGCAACGGCACGGCACCAAACACATCCCGGCAACAAATACTTTTGAGCTTAGAGAAGGGATCACACCACCCCTTGCCAGCTGCAACCCCTCCATCAAACCGAACACATGCCAAAAACTGAAACTTCACCGACGTCACAGCACGAAAACAAAATCGAGAATAACGTGACAACAACGAAATGCTGCAGAAATAGCACGAAAAGAACGAGAAACACCGCATTCCCACAGACACAACGAACGTCGAGTACGTATTAACCTTTTCAAACCGGTACACTATATTCTGGGAACTACTGGTAGTATATACTGGTGACTACTACTGTAGTATATACTGGTAACTACTAGCAGTATATGCTGGTGTCTACTAGAAGTATACTTCGTATACTGGTAACTACTATATAGTAGCAGTATATACTGGTAACGACTATTAATAGTAGAGTATCTGGCAAACTACTAGTAGTATATACTGGTAATAAGTGCCAGGTACCAGATGTTGCAGTAGAAAAACGGAATATCGTTCTACTGAAATGCCCCAAACACAAAACAGGCACTTAACTCATATCATACGGTACAGCACCTCGAAAAAAACGACGTTGAAATGCCACCAGAACATCAAAACTAATTGACGTACTGTAGTTGATGGGCCACAAAATTTTGATAATATATCAAAAAGCCACAAATTCAACACGAAAATTGTATTGATACTTGACATTCTCCGCGGAACGGCCACAAAAACAACACGCTGATAAGGGCTTACATTGGAGTAAAGCAAAAAAACGACACCACCAGCGTCTGCCCGTTGCTTTGATCACATCACAAATGCATCGCGATTTCGCTGTCGATACCATGTCGAATCATGCCGATATAATATCAACATGACATCAATATGACCCCGACAATATACCGATATCGTATCGCAAAAACAACGAAGACAAAAAATCAATATCAGACCGATATACGTAATAAAACGCTATTAAATCGATGTCATATCGATCGTATATCGATATCATATCGGTATCATATCATCGATAATGAATATACTTCGTATGTCGATATCATATCGATATCATATCGATAAAACGTCATCGACATTGAATATATATATCGATATCGTATCGATGTTGTATGCTGATATTACACCACTATATCGACAACGTGTTGAGGCCCACGACATCCGCCGCGCCCGCGCCCCCACCACCGCCCTCATGTCGTTCCTCGATGGTGAGTTCTGCTTCGGCATCGCGTAACTCGGAAACACTAACGCCAACGCTGACGCCCTCTCCCTCTCCACCAGCCGCGGCCACGACGGCAGGGGGTGTGGGAGGGACCATGCTCCGCTGCACGTGCGCCAACCATCTTACTGAGTCCTCGTACTCCTGCCACAAGCCAAGACAGGACAAGCAAATAAAGGAGGAAAGCAGCGCGGGGGGGGTAAATTCGGGTATTAGTAAGTAGGTGGGCGGGTGGGTGAGATCGGAAAAAAAAAAAAAAAAAGGTGGGTGGGTGGGTACGCTTAGGGTAGGATAGGTGTCGGGTCAGTGTTAGGGCAGATGGGTCGGTGGGTGGGTGGGCAGGAGCGTGGGAGGGTTTTTGGGTAGGTACGTGGGTAAGTGGATGGGTGGGTGGGTGAGGGTGGGGGGTGTACTCATATCGTGCACGGCCGTAGTCGTACGACCATAGACCCTCGCATCCCTACAATGCCGGGACGGAGCACGTTGGGTTTTCACCAACCAGGCAGACATTGCTTGCACCAAGCGCGAAGCGCCGTGAGGTATTGGGCGAGTCGCTTGGAGGGTGAGCTGCATCCTGCTAAGAACCGCCTCTGAGGCGGACTTGCATATGGACGACAGCTCCCAATGAATTAATTTAATTTCTGGTGTGGCCACTTCCGGAGACAGCAATGGGAGCACTATGTAACTGCCTCGCGGGTGCCTTATCATAAACACTACGTGATACGATAGTTCCCCTTGTGCGGAGCAAAGGTTCTCCACCCCGCACAAATGATCTACTCGACCGCCAGCCTTGGTGACAGCCAAAAAAAAAAAAGTGGGGGGGGTCATTACGAGAGCGAGGCACACGAGGTCGTGGAGAGAGAAGGCAGGATCGTTCTTGACCGACGACCATCGCCACCACCACCACCACCACCACAACCACCATAACACATACCAACACCAACACCAACACCAACACCAACACCCACACCCACACAAACACATACGCCATCGTCACCAACACCACCACCGTCACCGCCTCGAGCATCAAGGAAAACCGCAAGCACAACAACAAGAACAGGGTCATGAAAAAATTAAAACAAGGACAAGAACATGAACGAAGGCACACAAACAAGGAAAAAAACAATAAAATATAAACAAGATCTGCGATGTGTATGTGCCCCTCGCCGGTGCCCTCTGGCCTCACCTGGTCGAGCTCGATGCTGCGCTCGAAGCACTTCTTCGCCTGTTCAAGCTTTGCAAGGTAGAAATAGCTCATGCCCATGTTGTGCAACGTCACGTGGTGTTCCCCCGACACGCTGCACCGGTCCAAGTTGAGGGAAAACGTGTATATCGTCCAGGGAGGGAGGGAAGGAAGAGGGAGAAGGACGGGGAGGGGGGAGAGGAAGGAGGGGAGGGAGTTGTCGGGTGGAGGGCACTCATGTCGTGCATGGCCGTAGTCGTTTGACCGTAGACCCTCGCATCCCTGCAATGCCGGGACGGAGGACGTCGGGCCTTCGCCGACCAGGCAGACATTGCTCGCACCAAGCGCGAAGGGCCGTGAGGTGCTGGGCTAGATGCATGAAGGATGAGCTGCATCCAACTAAGAACCGCTTGTGAGGCGGGCTTGCATCTATTGACGACAGGGGGGGGGGGGTCGAGAGAAATGGCCTTGCTGAGATAAACCGGCAAGCTTATCGGGAGAAACCTTGGGATTCGCCATCAAAAACATGCGTTGGATGGGATACGCCCAAAACCAAAAGCGCCATCAATACGGACGGAAAACGGCAAACAAAAAAAAACAAAAAAAAACATCGAGTGGCCCGACACAACCGACGTCGAAGAGAGAGATACCCCTTCGCAAGCGGTTGAAAACAGTACTATCGATAGAAAGCAAAAGGCGACGAAACCAAAGTGACGATAAAGTTTAGCACCGGCCACACCATCAATCAAGCCCGGCCTCCTCCTGGGGTTGGGGATGCATCCAGACTACATTGCCAGGAGGTAGATAAGATGTACGTACGACGCCCGCAGCGCCCGTGCTCTTGCTGCGCGCCTCGCACTGCTCCAGACGGCAGACAACACCGCAGGCGTGCCATTTTTTCTTTTTTCTTTGTCGTTGTACATACCCTTGCGCCCAAACACGGCAAAATACACCACGACCCAACACCACTTATTTATACGAGTAGTCCTTTGAGTTACTTGGCTGATTATGAAAATGATTGTCATGAGGATGTTCTCGCATTCGCTCGCCCTTGGGTCATAGAACAGGCTAAACAAAACAAAAAGCGCTTCGGTGGGAGAAAACAAGCAAAGCAGTTACATCATATTATAGCGACCCGAAACAAAAACGACGAAGAACTGCAAGTACTATCAAGTGGCCGATGAAAAATAGGAACAGCGTCCCGCAGTACAAATATATGCTATCACCAATGCCACGCGCGCATGTGTGTGGTACACACAGCTCCGTGCAACACATTTTGTACACCTCGGACCCATACCCTACCCATATTACCCATATATACCGGTATGCAGCGCCGCGGGCATATTTCATTGGCACTTTTCCCGAAGGTATGTATATATGAAGCCCCTTAAGGGCTGTAAGAAAGTTTAAGAAAGTTCCGCGGGTCAGAAATTTTTCGAAATCTCACGGGTCGGGTCAAGTCGGGTCGGGTCCGGAGGTTTCCAAACTCTCACGGGTCGGGCAGGGTCACCCTTACGACCTGATCTGACCCGCGAGGTTTGACCCAGCCCCGTGAACAACTCTGATTATTTTATTATTTTGGGTCACCCTCGGTCTTACGGCGGATGCTACTTTAAAAAACAAAATGTATATACCAGGTGTAAAACAAAATGGCGTGAAAACAAGGGGGGGGGGGGGGCAAGTTCCAAGCGTTGCAGGGGCGTTATTATCACCTGTTAGAGCGGCGGAACAGCACCAGCGCGGCCTGGAAGTCCTTCAAGGCCATGAGCAGCCTCGCCGCCTCAAAGTTCACGTCTTTCCCCTGACGAAAAGAGTTCGAGGCAAGCGGCACACAAACCCGGTTACAAAAAAAAACAAAATTACTCCGACATATTATTGCCGTTAAATCCCTCAAGAACTGAACACACATTGTGGAGGACAAATTACTTGGATTTAGTGTGGGATATTGTTTTGCAGTAGGCAGGAAATAGTTAATGGCTACCGAATTACCCCGACGTCTTGAAGGTAACGGATGGTTCTCAACCGTGAATTCCCCGACATGTTGCCAGTGACGGATACTTGATTTATCTGTCGTCTGGTCAACAACGGCTATACATCAGGTTTCCCCGAGGTGTGGTAGGCAAAGGGTGCAAATTACCCCGACGTCTTGCTTGCATTTCAAATTTACCCTGAACCATTTCTGGCAACGGTTGGTAAATTTCCGTGACGTCCCGGCAGCAACGCCTATCGAGTAACCCCGGCGTGTTGCCGATAAGGGTTTTCAATATTCCCCCTCGCGGTCGGTACCCACAAAAAGCTTGTCCCCCCCGCCCCCCGTCTAGCTAACGTACATTATGAAGGGTCTCGCAGAAGCGCATCACACCTCCCTTGTAAGTCTTGCCCGTCATCAAGTGCAACCTTGCCCTTGTTTCCTGCGACTGCCAGTGCCCGTCGGGCTATAATACTAGCCCGGGCCCCCGGCCCCACCTGGTACGCCGACAACCCCCCGCGAGAGCCAAAACGTAACGAGCGATCGCACGAAAAGCCGAAAATCCATCCCACCCAAACCAAACCTGGGTGCTACCAACACTAGCCCTACTTCACCCTCGCCCCCGCCCTATAACCGAACCCTCATCCCAACCTCAGCATAACCACCCCTCACCGTACCCCCCCCCCCCCCCCCATTAATTTCGACCCCTTGTCATCCATACGCAAGGTAAAATCACGGGTCCACGACGGGTCGTAGTAGGAAGTGCAGCTACACCCGTTCGGTAATATATAACTGACGCCGAACAGAGCCTCCAGTTTCGCTTCGCGCTTGGTGCAAGCAACGCCTGCCTGGTCGGTGAAAACCCAACGTGTTCCGTCCCGGCATTGTAGGGATGCGAGGGTCTACGGTCATACGACTACGGCCATGCATGAATATCGAGTACACCCCCCCCCCTCCACAGGTGCTCCGTCTCGAAAGGGATGCGTGGTAAATGGTCAAATGACTAAGGCAAGCAACAAATGAGTACGCCCCCTCCCCCCCCCCTTGGAAAAAACCATCGCGCGCGTGCTAACATAAGAGGCGAGGTATACCTTATTTTGGCTGAAACGTCCTTAACCCCAAAATCGTCGGAAATTATTTTTTTTGTGTCGCAATATTTTTCAGTGTATGCTTAGGGCCCGTTTAAACGAAGAAGAAAAAAAAACAATTAGGAAAAAAAAAAAATCAAATCCGCTTTTCATTGGTCAACACACGCACCAGCACCAAAGATTAGGATCTTGGGGCATCATATTTGGTGCTGGTGCGTGTGTTGACCAATGAAAAGCGAATTTGAATTTTATTTTTTCCAAATTAATTTTCTGCTGTTTTCGAAGAAGAAAAAAAAATCAATTTGGAAAAAACTATGTTCAAATCCGCTTTTCATTGGTCAACACACGCACCAGCACCAAATATTAGGATCTTGGGGCATAATATTTGGTGCTGGTGCGTGTGTTGACCAATGAAAAGCAAGGGCCCGAATTAACGAGTATAAAATAAATTCAATTTGGAAGAAAAAAAATTCAAATTCGCTTTTCATTGGTCAACACACGCACCAGCACCAAATATTACGCCCCAAGATCCTAATCTTTGATGCTGGTGCGTGTGTTGACCAATGAAAAGCGGATTTGAATACATTTTTTTCGAAATTGATTTTTTTTCTTCTTGTAAACGGCCCTTAGGGCCCATATTAACGAGTAAAAATAAATTCAATTTGGAAAAATAAAAATATAAAATTCGCTTTTCATTGGTCAACACACGCACCAGCACCAATTTTTATGCCCCAAGATCCTAATCTTTGGTGCTGGTGCGTGTGTTGACCAATGAAAAGCGGATTTGAATAAAAAAAATTCAAATTGAATTTTTTTCTTCTTCGTTAAAACGGGCCCTTAGGGCCCGTATTAACGAAGTACAAGTATAAACTCAATTTGGAAAATAAAATCCTATTTGGATGTGATTTCGCAAAAAAAAACTGGTTTGCATCCTATGGGGAAACAGTGAATTGTTCGTTCAAATATTTCTGAAATAAAAAAAACGCAAGCATGCGTCACAGCCTGGGGTGAAAAAAACGACGAGAGGAGACGAGAGGGAAGGCATGCGTCGGCGCGTGCGCGCCGCCGCCAGCATACTTTTGCTTTCGGCGGCCCAGGCTAGGAAGCTATTGCTCTCAGGGTCTCCTGGGCGGGCGTCGGGATCCCTGGAACGCCAGGGGAAAGACAGGGACGGCGATGGTGCTATCAAAGTTTGAAACGTATCCTGCTGGTTTTGCGTCGATCGCTCGGTTTTTGGTCGGGTTGGCACATCGAGCTGGGTGAAAAGTTGGGATTGCGACTGCCATGATTGCTTTTGAGGCGCCACCGCCGGGGTACGATGTTCTATGGTCTGTAAGCGTGGGCGCGGCTGTTGTCCCGGTGGCCTCGCGTCGTGGTTCGCGCGTTGTCGCCTCGGTCGTGGTCATCGATGCGGCCAAGAAATGACCAGATTATACCGGGGGCATTTGCCCACCGTAGACATCCCGGTCCAAGTCGTGCCAACTCCTCAATTTGATTTGAATTCTACCCAAAAGAAGGTCCTGGGACCTTCTTGGTTTTTTCGTCCAATTCAAATTGATTATACCCCAAGATCCTAATCTTTGATGCTGGTGCGTGTGTTGACCAATGAAAAGCGAATTTGAATTTTATTTTTTCCAAATTGAATTTATTTTATATTCGTTAATACGGGCCCTTAGGCCACGGAATTGTTCATCGGGTATATATATACGACGTAGCACTTATATTTCACTCCAAACTCAGTTTTTAGGTGAGGTATGGAGCTCCTCAAGTGACAATAAGTGACCACCCTTATAAGGCAGAAACATGGTGCACCTCTACCGTAGCATGAGTCTCACCTTCAATCCACCCCAACCCCCACCTGCCCCTGCCTTCGCCCCTACGCCAACCCAACTACCAACTGTTGTAGGGGAACATAGGACTCATACGTAGTAATCACAACGAAATATGGTGTGTAAACGTAGGAGGATGCCCTGGTTTTGGGGGTCCATCGCGTGTTCTGATTGCTGTAAGCCCCTGGTACTAGGCGAGTGTTTTATTACTATAATAGTATAGTATAATGGTATAATAGTATAATAGTTTAGTATAATGGTATAATAATATAATAGTATAGTATAATGGTATAATAGTATATGTTAGTGTACCTGTTGTAGGGGGTACCACTGGTGGGCGATAGCGATGGCGTCGTTCTTGAGGTCTTCCCAGAGAGGAGGAGGCAGTTCGTGGCTAGAAACCTGCGACAGGCAGATACAGGCAGTTACGGATGGTCCAGGCGCGACGGTCACAGACGGTTACAGGCAGTTACAGACGGTTACATATCGTTATAGGCGGTTAGATACGGCTACATATGTACGGTTACATACAGTTACGGGCGGCTACAGTCGGTTACAAATGGTTATATACTGCTACAGGCGGTCGTCGATTATATAGACGGCTGATGACGGTTACAGACGGTTACAGACGGTTACGCACGAAGCATTTTTACACGCAGGTACAGGCGGTCGAAGATCGAGGGAGACGGCTACAGACGGTTACATACAGTTACAGCCAATTACCGACGGTTTCATATTGTTACATACGGCTAGAGGCGGTCGCAGATTCATATAGACGGCTGCAGACGGTTATACGGTTACATACGGTTACAGGCTGTCGCCGATGGTCATTGGCAGTTATAGACTATTGAAGGCAGTTACAGACGTCACAGGCGGTTACGCATGGTTACAGGCGGTTACGCATGGTTACATGCGGTTAGAGATGGTTGCAGACAGTGGCATATGATTACAGACGGTTACGTACGGATATGTACTGATACAAATGGTTACAGACGGTTACATGCGGCTACAAACGGTTACACGGTTACATACGGCTACAGACGGTTACACACGGTTACAGACGACGCATGCTACGGTAGGGGTGTAGCAATACATGTTTTTGAGGCTCCTTGCCGGGGGAGCTAGACGCCTCAATACCTGCAGGAACGCCCAAAAAACTGAAAGAAAGTGCAACCATGGCCTCGGCATAGAACCAAATATATTGTACAACATAAATAGCATTCCAACAATATTAGGGTGTTTGCAGAGAATTTGGTTGAAACCAGTCTGGCTGTTTTTTTGTAGTCTGTTTCCTATATATATATGCTTTACATATATAAATGGCCCCAACCCACGAAAAATTAAGATCTGCGTAAGGTGGTGGCAAAAAGTGGCCAAAATCCCACTTTAAACCTGTTTTTTCTTGGGCTGGGTTAAACTCTCAAGAAGGTTCTCAGAAAGGTTCTTAGGAAGGTTCTTAGCGGGGTTCTTAGGAATTTTCTCAGGGAGATTCTCAGAGGGGTTTTAGGGAAGGTTCTTAGGATGGTTCCATGGGTTAGGGTTATTTTAGATAGCAAACAGACCGCAAGAAACCCAACCGAATCGATTCCAACCAAATTCTTCGCAGAACACCCTATATATGTTGCAAACAAAAACGGGACCAACGATAAGCCGTGCCTTATAAGGCGTATGCATTGGGCAGTTACTTACTGCATTGAGGAGATCGTCAGTCACAGCCTTTGCTTCGGACAAAAAGTCGCACCCCTATCTAAGCACGCGTCAGGCGGTTACTGGCGGTTTCAGACGGTTACAGACGGTTACAAACGGGTACAGACAGCTACACGCGGGTTTCAAGCGGTTTCAGGGGTCTAATACTCAGGCGGCTGCAGACGGTTACAAGCGGTTACACCTATGGTTACAAAATTTGGTATCATATCAGTACAACAAATCAATACAATCAACACACACCATTCTGACAAAACAAAGGTACATATAAATACGTACCACGAGGAGGAAAGTCTCAAGAAAATATCGTGCCAAAACAAAAAACAAAACAAACACATCACCCTAAGCCAATCAGAGCAGCCTTCTCCCTGACCCTAAGCCAATCAGACCACATCTCGAAAAAGCGGTGAAGCTCTACTGGAAGCAGCAGTTGTGAAGGGGCTAGAAGGTAACCACTATGGCCGAAAATATAAGGAACGTTTAGTCACCATTATGAATATCAAACGGTCCTTACATTTCCGTCTGGAGGGTGGTATATATAGGAAACGTACGCACCTGGTCCACGAGCGGGGCCCTGAACTTCATGAACACATCCGGGTCCAGCCTCGACAACCTCAGCAGCTGCAGCACGAGCCCTAAGCTCGGCTGCGCCACGTCGTCCTTGACCGCCCTCTGGAGGGTGCTGAACGACTCAGGCCCGAACGATTGGGTCGAGTCCTCAAAAGCGAACCGAGTCTCCTGGAGGACGCCAGCCCCCACCCCAAACGCCAACGCCTGGCACTTGAAACCCTCCATGTAAGGGGAGGATACCGACCACCCCCCTTTCTGTCGGGTGTACCGCGCCAACGCGTCGAGATTCACCTATCGTAGTGTTTTTGTTTACAGAAGTGGATGGGTATGAAGGGAGAGGGGGGAGGGAGGGGGGGGGGTACTCGTGTCGTGCATGGCCGCAGTTGCATGATCGTAGACTCTCGCATCCCTACAATGCCGGGACGGAGCACGTCGGGTTTTCACCGACCAGGTAAGCATAACATTACGTGTCCAAATAATCGCTGGTCGTTACGAGCGTTTCTGGTCGGTCGCTATCTCTTCGCGGGGCTGTTCGCTAGCTCTCAAGGGTTTCACTTTAAATTTTGGGACACATACACCTGGTATCATATATACAATACGTATATACTATACTTGGTATAATCTCGAATACGGTCTTGAGCTTCTACTACTGAAACTACTATCCTATACATATTCCAAGTACTATATTATCGTGACAAAAAACGATTTACCTACTATGGCCTTAGCAGGTATATCATTACTGTATCATAACGATATAAAATATGTACATGTTTGTTCTTACCATGCACGACAGGGAGCCGTGATACGCGATGTGCGGATCCCTCTCGCCCACCATCTCTTCCTCCCCGAGGTACCCCTTGTCCCCGACTAGCACCAGGCCTCGACCACCGGACAGCGAAGAAATATGCCTTCACGAACAAAAAGTCACAACAAACAAAACAGACGTAAACAAGCGTGTCTGACGTCTCACGCAGCTTGTAAAAAGTTGAGTTTCAACCACATTCAACCGGTCGTACTCACAGCTGACGCACTCCATAACAGTTTTATGCAAACAGTCATCAATGAAAAAAAAAGTCAGACAAAAACAGCAGTCACAAAAACCAAAGTCTCCCTTCCAAAAAAGAAAATCAGGAGGAAACACATCAGAACGAATCCACCACAACAACAGCAGTCAACGCAAAACGTCAAGACAAATACAAAAAGTCACAAAAACAGAAATTCCCCCAAGAAGGATGCCCTTAACCCCTTAAGAAATGGTCCCACGAATTTGGGGACAAACTACTTGGAATTAGTGTGGGATTTGTTTTTGCAGTTCTGAATGGGTTAAGAAACAAAAGTCACAAACGTCACGAAAACAAAAACACAAAAAAACGGGTATGGTAATTGAAAAAACAAAAAACACACACACAAATACACGCAGAAAAAACTCGAAAGGGATGCGCGGTCAATCGTCTTATGACTAAGGCGAGCAACAAATAAGGACGTCCCTCCCCGATCCCCTCCGACTCCCTCCCACCTCAAAAGCCTCAGGGCTCCCAGTGGCATCAGCAGGCTGCCCCCGGCCTCGCCCAGACGGCCCTCCAGGTACGACGCCAGCAGTCCGTCGAAGTCAGAGTCTCCCTGAACCCCGGCACCGCCCACCGCCTCTTCCCCCCCATCTCCTACCCCAACCCCCGCCTCTTTATCCGGCGACAGCTCAAGGCTTGGTGGCGCACCTCCTCCCTTTCCTCTCCCCTCTGCTCCTCCTCCTCCTCCTCCTCCTCCTTCTCCTCCTGTTCTTCCTCCTTCCTCCGCCTCTTCCTGTTCCTGCTGTTGGTGGTCGTCGGCTGCAGTGGCCGCGTTTTTCGGAATTTCTTCGCCAGGTAGTCGTGCAAGTGGTAGCGGTGGTGGTAGCGGTGGTGGCCGGTGTAAGGTTACAGGTGTTTCGTAAGGACAAAGAGGAGAGTAAGGGTAGAGGTAAGGATAAGGATAAGGATAAGGATAAGGATAAGGATAAGGATAAGGATAAGGACAAGGATAAGGACAAGGATAATGATAAGGATAACGATAAGGATAAGGATAACGATGAAGGACACGGACAATGACAATACTAAGGATAAGTGCAAAGGAGATACGTACTCACTACGAAAACAAAGCTAATGGTGAGGCTGAGGACAAGGATACGGATAAGGATCAGGACAATGAAAAACATAATGTAAAAAAAACGGTATTAGGTACGAATGTACGCATTTATAATTTCATAGTTAAGGTGAGCCCCGTTGGTCAGAAAAAGAACCTTGGTCGGAACGTGATCTACCCCTGCAACTGAACAATCGCAGAAACAATCCATGGCCAGTCATAATCTTCGTCTGTGGCAAGCTTAAGCCTACAAACAAACAGACCACGTTCCACACCTCGCACAGAGCATCTACAGATAGATCAGATCATCTACAGATATACCATCTACAGCTATTAATAGACCACCTACACATATACCACCTACATATAGATCATCTACAGATGTATCGTCTACAGATAGATCATCTACAGATATATCATCTACAGATAGATAATCTACAGACAAACCATCTCCAGATACTTCGGAGTATAACATCTACATATATGTCATCTCCAGATAGATCATCTTCAGATATACCATCTACAGATAGATCGTCTACAGATACATCATCTACAGATAGACCATCTGCAGATAGATCATCTACATATAGATCATCTACAGATACATCACCTACAGATATACCATCTACAGATATATCATCTACAGATACATCACCTACATATATATGTCAGCTACAGATACATATTTTACAGATAGATCATCTTGACAATCCAGATCCTAACCTGCCGCTATGAGACGTTGTGCAGGACCTGTGCAGTATAATACAGGTCCAGCGCAGGGAATATGCGGTAGCCAATCACAATCCACCAATCACAAGCCACACCTGTCTCAAGTCCAGCATAGTAGGCCCTTGCCCTCTCCGGCGTGACGGGGTGAGCGCGGTGGCTCCACTTCAGCCCGAGGCCCTGCAGCGCGTTCAGCGACAACTACAAGCACGTATATACGAGCACAAACATGAGCAATAGCCCGACCCCACACGAGCGAAGCGGAAACAAAAAAAAAACAAAAAAACGGAAACAACAAAAAAAAGTTGAAATAAAAGACGCATATACGGTAGAGGTGCACCATTTTGTTTCTGAGGCAGCTCACTTGAGGGTCTCTATACTAATACTAAGTCAAAAGCTGTTTTTGGAGGGGGGGGGGTGTACTCATGCCGTGCACGGCCGTAGTCATATGACCATAGACCCTCGCATCCCTACAATGTCGGGACGGAGCACGTTGGGTTTTCACCGACCAGGCAGACATTGCTTGCACCAAGCGCGAAGCGCCGTGAGGTATTGGGCGAGTCGCATGGAGGGTGAGCTGCATCCTGCTAAGAACCGCCTCTGNAATATGGGACTCTGGTGTCCCGGGTTCGACTTGTGTCTGCAGCAAGCTTCTCTTTCTTGGCTTTGTAGCGTGTAGTACACGCCAGGTATCGGTGATGCTCGGCACGGCAAGCCAAGCAGAAGTGACATGAGGCAAGGCACAAGCTCATCTCATATCAGGAGTCACGACAGCTGTCACAAGTAATTACTTGGTGACCAGGCGAGGTAATTCCCCGCCTCAACTACCGTCAGATCTACGGAGACCTCTGACCACTGTTAGTACAAGATCCAATATCCACGATAATGGAGGAACATCTTCTGATCATGCACGATCTTGCATGACAGATATCGCCAACTGACAATGTAGCAACAACCTGAGACTCACAAGTAGGTCATTCAGAAAAAAAAACTGACTCAAAACGTGTTCTATACCTCTGAATAATGCTCCTCACTTTGCAAAATACCGCCAAAAAATAATGGCATTCGGACGATTTGGGGCTATAAGACCTATGCCAAGGGGAAAGCAAAGTTACCATAAAAAGTTTGAATTCCTAAGATCCCCGCCAGATTTTTCCAGAACAAGCTTGCTATGGGACCGATTCTTAAAATTCCAGGCAAATATTTCAAAGATCGATTTCCAACTTTGCTTTCCCATTGGCATAGGTCTAAGGGGATACTAATAGTCGGTCGTTTAAAATGAGAAACAAAAAACAAATAATCTTCGAGTATCGTGGCTAAAAGCAGTGTATTAATAGTAGCCTTTGCTTATTGATAGTAAAACTCTGTCCCGAAATATAAACATATTTCGCATACTAATGATTATTAAAAACGTTTCTTATATTGTGGGACATATTTGTATGGTATGTGATGCATGCTTAGATAGCGAGTTCGTTGCGCACGAAAGACCGCCATCAAAACTCCACAGCACGACACTTGCAAAGATGGGTTTAAACGTTATCCTCGATCAGACAGCTGATTGATAGTTCATTAGTATTCTCAAAAATGTGGAGGATGTGCTGCTACCTGGTACCTGGTATATACGTGCATGATAATGACAGCAAAGAATAAGCGGAGAATAAAAAAAAACAAGGTTTTGTCAGGCAATTTAGATGTTTTAAGCCCGAAATCTAAGCACGAAACACGGTTGAAGGTAAAAAGTGGAACTTCTATAAGAACACTCTGGCCGTTCCTACTCAAGTCAACAATATTGAACGCCGATCGTACTCCCGGCCACAGCAGCGGTACAAATGACACCAAGCGGCCAAGCAGGAGAGCGGGAGGGGGGGGAAACAAACGGTTAAGTATTACGTACTGTATGTAGGCGAGGAACATAAAACTTGGGAAAGATAATTGCCGAGGGTATCGGTAAACGCAAGGGGCAACGTCCAGAGAAAAGAAGGGCGGCGCTCACCTAGTGGATTGCTGTCTATTTTATCGCCCTTCGGCAGACGTCTCGAGACGTCTCGACTATTCATAAAAAGAGACAAGTAGATTGTTTTGTTTTGTGTAAAGCGTAGGATGTCGAACGAGAATCGAGTTTGACACGATTTCGATAAACGAAAAACAAAAAAACCCAACGTGATTACGATATTTCATGTATGACAGGCGTCCAAGCTTTCGTACGGGCGAAAGGCGTTCGATATTTCGAAACGTTCGATCCGACACCCAACACCCAACGCTAGTCTCGACGCCCCGATGCTCCTATCCTTCAATGCTCTGTCCACGAGGGAGTCGCAAGCAGTCCCGATCGAGACGAGTCAAAACAAACCAGGAACTCAGGAGAAAACCCAAATTATCCTCAACCGGTCTCATGTGCGTAGGGATTTCCACCTCGGGTGGAAGAGGGGGGCGGCGATACTCCCTCGCTCCTGAAATTATTTTTGAGACACTTACTACTGCCCGGCCGATTTGAGGGCTACCTCGAGGAAAATCGAACAAAAAACCCCGGAAACAGTCGACGAAACAATCGAGGAAAAGTCGAGGAAAATCGGGGGGGCGGGGGGGGAAGCGAGGAAAAAAAACAACGAAAAGTCGAGGGAAAACAAGAACAAAAAAAAATAAGCAATTCAAACGCTGCGCGGCGATCTGGCATGCACCTACCAGTGCACTTACCAGTTCACCTACCAGTATATTATATGCTGGTGCGTACGGACACTGATAGGACTGGTAACATATTTGGTATGACTGACCTTAGACTTGTCCGCTGGTAACGGTTTAGTCGCAGTGATGGTCACCCTGATGATAAGTAAGGTCAAAATCGGTTCAAAAATAAATCGAATGCGCGCGCAACCGACAAAAGACAGCGGAGCAAAAAGGAGAGAGAGAGAAAACGTGGAGGGTCGATTTTCAGACAGCAGCAGAATGCTTCGTATCGCTTTTGTTGAATGAGCACCATGGTCGTCTTAACAACGGGCGACTTGTCCAAGCAAACACTTCGCCCGACATCTCCCCAAAGCCACCATATTCGTTGTGTGTACGTACCCCCGCTTAAGCCATGGCCCCTCTACGGCAGATTTTGGAGAAAAATCGGCTCCGAAATTCGTCCCAGGGGGTGTGCTACCTTGTTATCTTGATTACAGTATACGGGTAAACCCACCAAGGTTACATATATACCGCGGAATTTGGTCTAACCTGTTCTCGTAGAGGGTTTTGTCCTTGACTCGGAAGGCATCTTGTCGCAGGGAGTCGAACACGTAGTTGCACACCGTCGCTATGGGGTTCTTGGTGGACTTGAGGTCGACCACCTTTCCAGACACCTGCTCGCCGCCACCGATCAAGCAAGCAAGCAGGCAAGCAAGCAAGCAGGCAGGCAAGCAAGCAAGCAGTCAAGCAAGCAAGCAGGCAAGCAGGCAAGCAAGCAAGCAATACCGTGAGGGTGGGTGAGGGTGAACATGTTAGATCGCCATTCATGTTACATACGATATCTACCAGGTATTATATATGGGAGCAACTGCAGTACAAAAGTCGAAATTAAAGCTGCTGTATAGGTAATTATCACCTGGTACAAGTATATGCTATTAACCGGGTGGTAAAAGGTTTTTAGCAAAACGCAGCAAAAAACACATTCAACTGGCGTTTTTTTTGTCGGAAAAAAAACGATTGTGGGAACAATACCGCCGCGTACCGTACGTGGAGAGCTGGTAGCGAAAAACCAAAAGAGCAAATAATCGGAGTCGATACTGTATACCACACCCCCTCGGAGGAATTTCAACGCTGATTTGCTCGACGACCGGTCGAGCGCTAACCGGAGAGGGAGAGGGAGAGGCGAGCAGGGCGAGAAGGGGAGAGGGGAGAGGGAGAGAGGATGTTAGAGAGCAGGAGAGGGGGAGTTGAGGGAGAGGGAGAGGAGAGGGGGAGGGAGAGGGAGAGGGGGTGGGGAAGGGAGGAAGAGGGAGATATGGGGAAGGGAGGGATAGAGGCAAAGGGACTTGCCTGGAACAGGAGTTCGCTGGAAGGGTTTGGGTCCTCCGCATCCAAAAGTGCCACCTGCATGCAGGCAAGGGAGGGAAACATAACCGGAGTGAGATAAATCCTCGCCATCAAAAACGCGCTGGCAGAGGCGACATAATTCTGAACGCTATTCCAGCAGCAGCATCCGCAGCATAGCTCCACGCAGCATCGGTAGCGGTAGCAGTAGCAGCAGCTCACCGCAATGCTGAAGCAGTGTAACTTCAGACAGCAGCAGGACGAGGATGAGCATCAGCATACACAGCCGCAGCACTACTGCACGGAGTTAGACCAAACTTACCAAACTTGTACTATACGTCCACGGCTGATCTACAAAGACTAAATCTGTACCAGGGTCGTACTTACATACGTTTATATACTTGACTACTTATATTCGCTTCGCTTACCTCCAAGTTCGTTGAGCGGATTTGAGTTTACGACTGGGGAGGAAGCAAGAGAGAAAGAAGGGCGAAGATAACAAAAGACGGCGAAAACAAACAACAACACTCGTTGGTTACTAAAAAATACCTGGCCATACTCGTATGATACATACCCTTCCACCTGGTGGACTTTTAGACGACGGCAGACGCTGCCAGGCATAGGTCGAAACACTAAACTACTGAACATCCACTGCTGGCTCACCTCCAACACGCCTTCGTCTAGGAAACCTTGCATCGAGGAGTGAGACCGGACGTAGTCCAGCGTGCCCTTTCCAATGAAACAAATGTGGTACAAAGGGGGGGGGGGGCTGTCACTTACTTCAGTCAACCATCCAACCCCTCCGAATAATTTCTTAATCCCTATAGTACTGCAGTACCGATGTGGGGACAAAATACTTGGGAAATTTACTGAAATGTTTGGTCATGTATAGTGCAGTACTGAAAGGGTCAACCTGATTGTTTCGACGACGACGGAGAGAGTGAAAAAAAACAAGCGGTGCGTCTCTGGAAACATCTCGACAAGACCTTCCCACAAGCCATAATTTGTTGTGTTGTGTGTGCCCCTTGACCCATTCAGAACTGAAAAACATATCCTACACTAATTCCAAGTAGTTTGTCCCCAAACACGTGGCACCAGTTCTTGAGGGTTCAAGACATGGTTTGGGGAAAATCGGCTATGATATCAAAGTCGTGCCAGCGGGGGTGTGCTACCTATGATATATCACACCTACATCACCCATGCAACTGTGGAACCATTCACCGTAAGATAGTTGGAACCAGCTGGACCGCCACTAGTACAGTCAACCACTTCGCACTTCGGACAGATCATACAGATCATACAGATCATACAGATCAGATAGATCAGATAAATCAGATAGATCAATCCCACTTCATGATCTAGATCTTTCAGGGCAGATAGATCCCTGATCTGTATGATCTGTATGATCTAATTCATGTTGCCGGGCGAGGGCAAAACAATCTTAAGGGTCTAGGGCATGTTTCCTGGATTGAATCTGTGCTATACAGATCTTGCACAGAACCTCACAACGCCACGTTAAGATCTAGATCATGGTCTGAGCGACGTGTGTACCATTGGGACCGCCACATCAGGCAACCATTTGGTCGAGAAGCCACGCAGTGTTGAACGGATCACTCCAGTCAACCACCCAAGCGTCACTTCTCAATTTAAACCTTCCGAACGTCACTTCTCAACCAACCATCCCACCGTCACGTCTCAATCACCCATCCTTCCAACGGTAACTTCTCAACCCATCCTTCCAACCGCCAGTTCTCAACCAACCACGCTTCCAACCGTCACTTCTCAACCATCTTTCCAACGGTAACTTCTTACCCCATCTTTCCAACCGTCACTTCTCGACCGACCATCCTGCCCAACCGTCACTTCTCAATCACCCATCTGGATAGACCGTTGGCCACTTCACTTCAACCACACAACAACAACAACAACAACAACAACAACAAAATGCCAAAAACAAAAGTCTCGTTGAAACCTGTCTCTGCTGTTTTGTGCACCTGCGCCACATCCGTCATCACGTATCGGAAAGGCAGTCCATCCGCCATCCCCTTCCCCGCCCCACCACCGCCAGCGTGGTTAGTCCCCGCCCCCTTGCACACTGCTACCGGCGCCGCTGCACCAAGGCCTCCCTCGGGCGTATCGTCGGTTTCAGATTTTTCAGAGCCGCCGCCAACTCGTTCGTCTGGAACTCCCCCGTTTGCATGCTCGCCTTGGGAGAGGGTCGGTAAAAACTCCCGCATTTCGAGAAGGTGCTGCAAAACGAGGCAGGTGAACTTGCCGTGGCCCGCACCGATCTGACGAATGAAAAAAAGAAAAAAAAGAGACAACAAAAAAAGAAAAAGAGACAACCAAAAACATAAGAGTAAAACAAAACAAAAGTAAAATGAAACAAAAAATAAAATAAAACGAAAGTAAAACGAAACAAAGGCTTCTTGGTGTAAGTGTGTACGAACCGTAAACGAATAAAACAAAAATAAAACCGTTACACTATTACGGGGTGGGCTAATGATGCCATAGTAAATAGGACCTACAGTACACATAAAAAACTATATATTTACCTATTTTTACTAACAATATTTGGTTCTATTTACTAGTATTTACTATGGTCCACCGTGATAGAACGAACTATTCGTACCGTGCACCAACAAACGGAACAACACGAAACGGACAGAGCGAACCTTAAAAAAGATGTACTCGTAGATCTATCGTAACTTTGAATCACAAACAAAATACAATGAATTGCTACCAGGTACCGGCATGAAAGCAAACCAAAACAGAACTGAACGGACAACACTAACAAACTAAACCGAATACAAAAATGCAAAAAACGAACGGGTTTTCCAAAACTATTGCAGACAGATTTGTTGTCTAATTGGCCTGCTGCCGAAATGATTCGGATCGACCGCCTTGTAACGCCCTATTTTCTCGGGGGGCGTCGGCTCTCCACCAATCAGCGTAGCTCTCCACCAATCAGCGTAGAGCACGGTGGCGACTTTATCCAAAGTTGAGAAACGGTCGAGGAGGAAAGAAGAGGGGCGTCTTTTGAATGCACGACGGAAAATAAAGCACGTGCTTGCGGCCGCTGTATACTACGGTACAAGAACGATGTCCATGGGCTCTCACCTCCAAGATGAGCATGGGCTCCGACTGGTCGGCCTTTCCGCTGAACAGGAACCAGTCTCGCATGAAACCGACCAGAATTCTGGCCAAACAACCACAAGCGACAGCAAACAACACAATTTTAAGGCAACAATCAGACGCAGCAAATATAACCCCGAACACACAAATAAATGAGGCAAATAGAAAAAGGAGGCAACGAAAACGACCCCCAACAGAAATATCGGTACGAGTAATACTTAACAGGTGACAAAACGGGCGCAGATATATATATATACGCGACGCAGCTGCCGAGCAAGAACGAGAGCTGCGCTGAAAACTAACAGCAGTGGTAAAACCAAAAAACAAACCAAGTATAACAGCGTAAAAGGCAACCTTCCCTTTCGGTTGGTGCAGCTGAAAAAACATCATAGGCCCACCTATACGCAAGCGCAACGACCAGGGAAAGGAAACCGGTACTGCACATAGTAGACAGAACTAGGTAGCGAATGCGTTGCGCACAAAACCTGTCAGAACTGTTTAGGCCACTCGAACCAACCTACACACATACCCCGTACTCGTAGCGCGCGCGATCGTTCTAGAAGTATCACACACAGCGTGCAAATAGGACTTTTGGGGTTAATTGCCGATCTCAAATTTTTTTTTTTCCGAATATAACTACAGTAGTACAGGCAGTGGCGTCCAGAAAAAAGAAAAAACGAAACACCACACCCCCAGAGGTCGGAATAGAAAACCGTTGCAACCGTTGTGATCACATGATGAAATAAGAAAATGGTTTAAAAATATCCTTATTTTCATTTTTTTCACTTGGTTTTAGAAACACCCCCCCTAACGAACAAAATTTTCTGTGAGATGTCGAAAAACAAAATCGACCACCCTCGGTACAGGACATCTAATAAGAAACAGGGAATAACGTCCAGAGAGAGGGCGCTTTCTACACTAACTTCAAGATAACGACTCCCGAACTTCTCATTCTACTCTCTAAATCTCAGCCTGGTCTTCTTTTTAGCCTGCTTCTTATTAGGTGTCCCTGCACTGTATTACGTCACACCTTGCGTAGGCGCGAGCGATGAAGGAGTTGGACGTGACGAAGCACGGTACCACCATTTTTTCCCAACACTGCACGTGGTGAGCCGTGTAGTACTCCCTGCCACACCCGGCCACGAAAAAAACAACAGACGTCGTACAAGCGGTCAAAAAGACACGGACAGTCGAAAACAACGTACAATAAGAGGACATGGAACAAGCGTGCCCAATATACGACTCAGCCAGCAAAGTTGATTATCAACCACTTCATCGGTCGAACTCACAGTTGACGTATTTGTAACAATGTTGATAAAATCCAGACGCGTTTCTTCTGTGAGTTCGACCGTCAACGATTTTCCAGAGGAGTTGCCATCTATTGTGCTGCGGCCTGGTGGCGTATTTATTGCGGCCTATTGGCTGAAAAGTCTTCCAAATGATTATCATCTATAGATCACCTGGATCCTAACTTACCGTTATAATATGGTGTGCAATATCTGTAACGGTACAGATCCAACCCAGGAAGCATATGCCACTGGATATCGTGCAGATTACACCGCTTCCAGCCGGCAACATGGGCCACGGATCATACATTTCAGGAATAGTATCTGGGGGAGTTGCTATTATATTGGGATCTGGTGGCGTTTTTACTGCGGTCGATTGGCTGAAAAGCCTTCCACGCACCGGACAACCCACGATCTACCTGGACATCCTTTGGGTCCTACGTAACTCTGAACCTGCCGCACGAGGGTCTGGAGGCGTTTTCATTGCGGTCGATCGACTGAAAAGCCTTCCACGCATCGGAAAACCCACGATCTACCTGGACATCCTCTGGGCCCCAACCTACCGCCCCAGGGGTGCAGCTCTAAAGCTGCAATATACAAACAAAAAACGCCCAGTACATAAACACCACCAGCGCCCCTACCTTTGCAGACTCCACATGATGCTGTCCCTCAGAGGCACGCCTTTTTCGAAGTACAAAACCTCTGGCCGTGATCGCGGCAGATTGGGTTTCTCTTCTCCCACAGGGCCATTCCCCACGACCCCCGTGAGCTGCCGGGGCGACAAGGCGTCGTCAACGCTCCCTCCCATAGGGTCAACCTCCGTCGGCTGGTTGGAATCCGATTCATGGATCTGGTCCAACGGGTCCTGCCATTTCAAGCGTTTCAAGCGTTTCAAGCGGGAAACGTGCTTCAACGGTCATGTGCTCTACAGGTTTCAAGCGTTTCAAGCGGGAAACGTGTTTCAACGGTCATGTTCTACAGGTTTCAAGCGTTTCAAGCGGGAAACGCGTTTCAACGGTCATGTGCTCTACAGGTTTCAAGCGTTTCAAGCGGAAAGTGCGTTTCAAGGGTCATGCGCTATGTACAATTACAATTTTGAAGTGTTTCAAGTTTCAACTTTGTTGTGTTGGGTGACAGTGTCCCCTTCTGGCATTGTGGTGGACGTGCTAGTCCAGAGGCTTGGCGCGAGCCGCCGTTAGGCGCGCTCGTTAGCTTCTCTCAGAAGAAATGTATGATGTTAAAAAGAAGGCTCTCTCTGGGCCAATATTAGTTGAAAGAAAAGAAAAGACCAGACAGAGCTGAGAAGATGGGTTGTTGGTTGGTTGGTTGGTTGTGAGCTAGGGGAGCGCAACCAGCCTCGACACGCTCGGCTCTACGGCTAGATGTACTCTATCGGGTGGTTGTACTCACCGACCCACAGCAACGTTCCTTGGATGCTTACTCGTGACCGTTCCTCGTACTACGTACTGTTCTCAAGAATGCTACGAACAGTGTCTAGATACCCCGCATATTTTCTTAGAGTGTTCCTTTTCATATTCCGCCGCATATCCATGGCTGTACTGATACCAAGTACTATTCGTACGTACATGACGGAGTACGCCCTTACTTCAATAGCACTCTATGCTACTGAGTTAGATAGATAGGCTGGTGAATACACCTACTATTATACCTGCTACTATGATACGACATTGTTCCCGATCAGCGACTTAGTAGGCTACTGGTTACTGCTGCTGTAGCATAGTACCTACATCAACACGACCCCTCGATGTCGGTAACAAAGTCTAAACACTGTTAGCCATCGAAACTGGTTACTCAGTCAACTTGGTCTAACGTAACGTATACTCGTGCTTGATACTTACGGCAACTGCCTATGCACGTCAAATATACGGTAGCATACTTACCATGAAGTTGTTATCTCGACAACTCCCACTGTTGTTACTTCGTGTACTTGTCTGAATATTTACGTGTGGTATCCGTTGATACGTCGCAACAAAGGTTCATTACTCCTTTGCCGTGCCGCAACATCAACCGTTCCTGCTTCGCTTACGACGGGTGATCAATCCTTCTACAGCTAACGCAACAACTACTACGCGTAACCTGGCAACGTAAAGGCATAATGTTGTGACAGGTTTGAAGCAAGGGCAAGCGTACAAACCGTGTACATTCACAGAAAAGCCTTAGAACCCGCGCGGGTCTAACTATACATATACCAGACAGACATACTCGATACGATATTACTCCGTACGTTTAATACTACGACACCGTTATCGGTCGTATGTTTTACATTTGAAAGGATACCAGTCGGACAGCAGTCTTTACCTATCACACTTTTGCATCTGAAACACACTCCATACTGCCATGGTATTGTACTGCCCAAAGGGTGGATGAACAGTTGAAAACAGGCTTGTGTCAAAGGCAAAATGTATTACTGCAAAAAATCTCAACTGAATCTCAAGCAAAAAAATAATTTCAATGATCAGTTTGTTGACCAAGAAACGTAACTACTATTAATAACAGGCTACCACGTCTCTGCCCGCCCCATACAAAGAAGACGTGTGGCACTGCTCTAAAACAAATTTTGCCATTTAAGCTGGTGCGACCCCAGGCGATGAAGATGTCCTCCTTCCGGCGGTCCAGATGGTGATGGTGCAGCGGCTCCGGATAACGATGTCCCAGCAGCCCCAACCGATCGATGATGATGTTCAGTGACTCCAGAAGCGATATTCCAGTAGCCCTAAATTGATGATGATGCGGTAATCCCAGAAGACGTTCTCCCCCGGTGATTCCATAATATTTGATGATGCTGTGGACCGATCCCGAAAGACACTCCGGCGACCCCACGATGATACTATTGCGGTGACTCCGGAAGCTCCGGCAGTCCCATTGAACAGTAGTGCTGTAGCGACTCCGAAAGTTGTCTTTTCGGCAATCCCACAGGCTTATGTTTGCAGCAGTCCCGGAAACGTCTTCCCGACGACCCCGCGTTTAGGCAGCTCCTGGCGGTGATAGTACCCCGGCGGCTCCTGTTGTTGTAGATGATAGTGTAGTACTGTCTTGGCCCGATCTCAGAGGACATTTCTCCGACGATCCCACTATAATTATGCCGCGATTCCGACGACGGCGTTCCTTCCATCCGACGATGAACGACCCTGCGCGACACGAAGCTCCAGCGGTCCACACGACGATATGATGATGATGATGATGGCGATCCCAGGCTATGATGATGTTGCTCCAGCAATCCCAATAAGCAATCCTCCTTGCTTCGGGGATTCATTCGCTCTCAGACCGGAAATCCGCTGCCCAGTCGTCGTCGAACTTGGTCGACTCGCTCCTCGTCGTTAATTGCGCCGCTTATTCTTGTTCTTGACAGGCACGGCGACGCCGCTGTTGTATGACCTTGTCCTCCCGCATTTCTCGTATCCTCGGTCGGCCTAGACCCGCCTTCCCTCACGATAAACCTCCTCTTGGCGTCCATGATGTTGCCGGCGACGTTGGCCGTGACGTTGGATCCCATTTTCGCAGTCCTCGTACTCGAAACTCGAACGCTTTGTCTTGTGCAGCAGAACAGCCCACCGGCGAAATCGTAGTACGAAGATCCTGACAAGATTGCAGCAGGTAGGTCCCTGTAGAAATACGAGTACGTTTCAGCAGCACAGCAGCAGCACAGCAGCAGCACAGCAGCAGCTCCAGGTGAAGATGACCTTGACAGCTCTGCAGCGAGGTAGACGTTGTTCTTCGTAGCAGCAGCTCCTCGTAGACGACGATGCTCATAGAAGCTCTGCGGAGAAACTCACAGGAGGACCTGATTTTTGCTGTATGTACGAGTACGTACTCGTAGCAGCTCGGAACTCAGGCGTAGTCCTTTTACTGGACGTACCCGATAAACCGCAGCTCTACGCGAAGCGCCAAACACACCGAGGCTCATAACCTGTTGGGTGACAGTGTCCCCTTCTGGCATTGTGGTGGACGTGCTAGTCCAGAGGCTTGGCGCGAGCCGCCGTTAGGCGCGCTCGTTAGCTTCTCTCAGAAGAAACGTATGATGTTGAAAAGAAGGCTCTCTCTGGGCCAAGATGAAGAAGACAAAATAAAAGATCAGACAGAGCTGAGAAGATGGGTTGTGAGCTAGGGGGGCGCAACCAGCCTCGACACGCTCGGCTCTACGGCTAGATGTACTCTATCGGGTGGTTGTACACACCGACCCACAGCAACGTTCCTTGGATGCTTACTCGTGACCGTTCCACGTACTACGTACTGTTCTCAAGAATGTTACGAACAGTGTCTAGATACCCCGCATATTTTCTTAGAGTGTTCCTTTTCATATTCCGCCGCATATCCATGGCTGTACTGATACCAAGTACTATTCGTACGTACATGACGGAGTACGCCCTTACTTCAATAGCACTCTATGCTACTGAGTTAGATAGATAGGCTGGTACGTACACCTACTATTATACCTGCTACTATGATACGACATTGTTCCCGATCAGCGACTTAGTAGGCTACTGGTTACTGCTGCTGTAGCATAGTACCTACATCAACATGTTGTCAGTAATGTTGGGGATATCGAACTCGATAATCGAGTTCGACACGATGCCGATAGACCAAAAAAAACAATCAAGACGATTTCGATATTTGATATATATCTTATATATCGAAGCTTTCGTGTTTTGCCAACATGAAAAACACGGGGGATGCCACGGGGTTTGAGGGCAAAACATGTTTTCGATATTTCAACATATCGAAACTTTCGATATTTCGATATATCGATATATCGAAACTTTCGATACGATATCCAACACTGCCAGGTACATATTAATAGTATTTTCAAGCGTAAACGCATTTCAAGGGTCACGTTTTTTTCGTGTTTGAAGCGTTTCAAGGTTGAAGTTGTCGCCAACGCCGCTTCCGGTAGGGTCACGGCCTCTCTAGGCCTCTCTCAGCCTCTCTAGGCTGATTCGAATTCGAATCGTGGGTTTGATCCCCTACGGGTCCTGTCGCTTCCAGCTCAATTCAAGCTGGTTTCAAGCTGGTTTCAAGGGTTTCAAGCTTGAAGCTTTTCAAGCTGGTTTCAAGCGTTTCAAACTTCAAGCGTATCAAGCTGGTTTCAAGCGTTTCAAACTTCAAACTTTTCAAGCTGGTTTCAAGCGTTTCAAAGTCAAACGTTTCAAACTTCAAGCGTTTCTAACTTCAAGCGTCTCAAGCTGGTTTCAAGCGGGTTAGGGGTAGGCTTCAAGCGTTTCCACTGCAGTAGTATCTACTATTAATAGCTGTAGTATGGTTAAGAACGATGGAAATGGTGTCATGACCACTGGTGGCTTAGCTTCAACGCGTCAAGTTATGCCGGGTATCATATCATCTCGGAGGTTTCGACATACAGTGCTTGTACCGAAATATCGCACTTTCGACAGATAATATCGAACGAGTTTTGTCCTCCTCCATCTCCATGGGATCGTCGGCCGGTACCACCCTGTCCGGACACATAAGGACAACAGTAGTACTCGTAGTGTTGGTGTATTCATCTAACTGCTAATGTATAAAAATACAGCAGTGGACACCCCGAGTTAAGCGCGCCCGAGTTAACTAATCGCATTCTGGAGTTAAGAGCGCCCGAGTTAAGAGCATTCTGGAGTTAAGAGCGGTGAAAACGGCTTGTCCCACCTATACTAAAAGCTATATATTGCCCACTAGAGGTAATAGCACTATGCGTGTTTCCACTTGTTACGGGGTGCAGGACACCTATTATTGGTAATAAGAAACAGGGAAGCAGGCCCAGGCTGGATTTCTCACGTGAGATATGGTGATTTCTACACTAATTTCAAGATAGCGACTCTCGAAATTTCTTATTTTTCTCAAGATATCAGCCTGACTTTCTTATTGGCCTATTTCTTATTACAGTAGGTGTCCTGTGCTGTGCTGTATTGTGCTGTATTCAAATGGTACGCCGCGCGCGTGTCGACCCCTTCGGGACGGACCCATTTTACGGGATATAACGGACCCTTTATTAGGGATATAAGGGACATAAGGGTTATGAGGGATAGAAGGGATAGAAGGGATACAAGGGACATACGGGAGATAAAGGATCTAAGGGAGAGAAGGGGTATAAGGGTTACGAGGGATAGAAGGGATAGAAGGGTTATCATAGATATAAGGGATATAAGGGATATAATAGATGGAACGGATACAAGAGATACGAG
Source organism: Saccharina japonica (assembly GCA_008828725.1). NCBI lineage: Eukaryota > Phaeophyceae > Laminariales > Laminariaceae > Saccharina > Saccharina japonica. The sequence goes on from MEHQ01002813.1 coordinate 309,908, forward strand.
CGACCTAAGCAATGATGGCGTTAGTGGTACAGCAGTATCGACCGTCTACGAGCAGGGGGCCAAAGAAAGAGGTAGGACCGTGTTGCGCCCGTGCGGTACAGTACGACTCTCCTTGCATTGCAACCATTGTAACTGGGACACCAACTTCTATCATTCCCCCAACCACGCAGCGGCTGTGGCTGTTTTTCGTCACCTTTTCTCGTCAATTTTCGCCTCTATACTATAAGAAAGTTAATAAAGTCCCAAAGGGGTTAAGACATGCCCAGTAAGATAGTCTCAGACGAAAAAAAAATGAGCTAAAGACACGACTTCAACGATTTTTTCATGTCTTGAAGGTCAAGTATCAGGAAAAAAAAGGAGGAAAAGGAGCGCTCTCGTCCCTACGCGTATTTCCTTATTGGCCCCGTTTTTTTGTCCACCCCATTTTTCACCTTCGGCCTTCTTGCTCCTGCTCCCTCCAATTAATACTATTGATAATACTATTAATAATACTAATAGTCGTCACTCAGACCCGGGGTCAGTAAGTAGGCGTGTCTCCCTCCTCCCTCCCCAGTACGGTATCGTGTATACGTGCCTTGAATTTTTATCGCGAGACGAGTGCAGCAACTTTCTTCCTCGTCGGCTCGCGTCAAATAGTTTGTCTACCCACGGTATGATGGGTGCTCTCGACAGTTGGTGTCATTTGAGAAGACTAAACAAATCAACACGGAAACTCGAACCCTCGACCTCAACTCTAGTAATAGTCGTCTTCGAGGCTAACCACTGGATCACCTGGGCGCCCTTTGCAGGGGTACATGTGCGCGGTCATGCGGAAGTAAATTACGTAAGGCACCAAACAGCGTCTAAGACAACCAACCCTCGTCCAGCTCTACGAATAAGACACATATAGGACTTTACCGGTATGTAAGACACCCTAGCGTGCAACTCCGAACCCCGTATTTAGGGAGTTCCAGTTTTCAAAGACATGTCTTTTTGTCCCGTTTCAAGCGTAGAGTGGGGTGCGTCCCGAACCCCGTATTTAAGGAGTTCCGGTGCACAAAAAAATGTCTTATTGTCCCGTTTCAAGCATAGAATTAAGCACGTATGTGTGATACCGAAGTATCAAATATGCAGTAGGGGTCCACCAGTAAGGCTAAAGCGGTGGCGTGCCAGTAAGGCCATATGACCGCCTTATTGGGGGATGCCGCCTTATTCATTCCAGGCTATCAGTGCAATTCCTTAGTCGCGCCAAGTTATTTTGACCGCCTTATATCGGGATACCGCCTTATATCGGGATACCGCATTATATAGGAATACCGCCTTATATCGGGATACCGCATTATATAGGAATACCGCCTTATATAGGAATACTGCCTTACTGGGGGACCCCCACTGCTGTATCAACATAATGCTGTATTAACCATCTGCGAGTGGGCGCGTATCAGTACCGGTACATAGGAGCATGTACGGCTCCTTTTATTGTATAAAAATACATCAGTTGTAGTTGTCCCTCCCGCTATACGAGTAGTGCCGGTTGAGTAGGGCCGGTCGCCCGCTATGAGTACTCGTATAAACCTACCTATTCTTTCACGATTAGAGGTCCGGTGTTACTCGATGCTCTTTGTCCGTACAGACCAACTGATACACAGCTCTTTGCAAACAGACCTTTTGCTTCGCAACCAGCCCTTCAAACAGGCCAACTGAGCTCTTCGCAAACAGCAACTGACGTAACAGCCAAACTGACGTATTGTACTGACGTATTATGCAAACAGCCCAACTGACATCTACCCGCGGGACTGGAGGGGTTCCCAGCGTATTCGGAGGGCTTTGCGGCCCCGGTCCAAAATCCACACTAATTTCAAGATAAAAAATTATCCACACTAAAATCAAGTAATTTTCCTGGCCATACTAAAATCAAGTAATTTTTTCCTAAAGAGTCCCCCAGATGTGAAAATATGGATCTCCAGAACTTCGGTCAAAATCGAAATCGGCCCATAACTTCGCGAGTTAGCCACTTCTACACTAATTTCAAGATATAAAGGCCAGACGTAAAAATATCGACCGAAAAAAGAAAAGAAAAAAAAGGCTACTGCTGTACGTACAAGGGCTGTGCATCCATGCCGGCGTTTTGTTTACACTGCTGTACGTACAAGGGCTGCGCATCCATGCCGGCGTTTTGTTTGTGTCCGCTGTACGTACGTACGAGTCGTACTGCTGGACTGCTGCTGCTGCTGTTGTTGTTATTGCTGCTGTAGATGGGTTATATAAGGACTACTACTATTACTATTGCTGTACGTACTGGTGCTGCTGTATACTGATTTCACTCTGCTGTTGTTGTAGATTGTGGATGGGTGGATCGGTTGGTGCGTGTGTGTGTCGATCGGTTGGTGCGCACGTACGTACGTGGTTGGGTGGGTGGGTCGGTGGTTGGGTGGGTGGGTGTGAGTGATGTGAGTGGATGTTGGTAAGTACGTGAGAGTGGGTGGGTGGGTGTCGGTGGGTCGGTTGATACGTGGTTGACTGCGTGTGTGGATCGTGACCCAGTTCTTATTTTGTACTTTTGTTTCTGTCCGCTTTATACCGGCCCCGCCCTGGCGTGGTTCGGGGTACCACTAGTATATGTATAAAACAGCAGTGTGTGTTGTCTTCACAGGAAACCCGTTCTTTCTACTGTACCCTGTAATGCGTTTTACAACCTAACTGCAGCAGTACATGTATTGGTATGGCCAGTCATATCACATGCACCCATTGTCCTGATCCCTAATCTTAGAGCGATACAAATTATTATGTGGTCACAGACTGTGAGACAGAGAAAAACCAAACAAATTAAACGTAAATGAATGTGTAAAGCAAGTGAAATGTCAACTTACCGGGTACGAGAACACATCGACACGAGCCAAACCAAAGAGTAAGGACGAAAAGACAATAAAACGAATTATGAAATGCACGGAGTCAGAAGCACCCCTATTAATAGAAGAAAAGCATGCGTGCCCAAGAGAACAGATAACTGCTGCACGGGCGAAGCAACACGAAGGAGAGGAAGACACCGGCATAGAAGTACGTACTATTATTAATGATGTAGGAGGTACTGTACGTAAATGTTCGACCAGCAGGTGGCAGCATGGTAAAACATAAAACGAGAGTTCGTATATATCTACGTGCACAATGTTTATTGTTATTAGTTTCCTTCTTCGTCTACACACTAAACGCTTTGTCCGCACTCCTCGGCTTTAGATGAAGATGCAGCAGTGCAGTTTGTTGCTTCTGTCTTTTTTGCTGCTGCAGCTGCTGCAGCTGCAGCTGTGCACTATGTTGACGCTCTGCTGCTGGCGAGGTAACCCGTTTTTCTTGCGTCGCCTTTACTATATTAAGACCACTCCGTAGGAAAGCCTTGTAGTATCTATGGAATCACTTGGCACAGCAGATGGGATTCACCAGCGTGGTAATGTGTGGAGTAGTTAGTGCCGGTTGCTGCCGTAGTGCTGGTAGTGTGCGGAGTAGTTACTGTCGGTTGCTGCTGTAGTGCCGGTATTGTTGCCTGGCGCACACCGTCACGATCGTAGAGGGACCACTACTACTGCCGTATCTGGTACTTCGGTACTCATATCAGACATACTTCGGACACCAAAAGCATCCTCCCAATCAAACCTCGGACATATTACGATCTGGATCATCTACAGATAGATCATCTGTAGATCATCTGCATGGTAACCTGCCGTGGTGAGATGCTGTGCAGGATCTGCATAGTACAGATCACACCTAGAAACTACTTATGTGCTACATACAGATCATGATGATTATGCGGCTTCCACCGCGGCAACATGAGCAGATGAGGAGTGTATCTGCCCTGAAATATCTAGGTCATGGTATATCTGATCTATATGATCTATATGATCTATCTGTATCATAGATCATCTGTCCGAGGTGTGAAAAGCATAATCCCATCATCCTCCAAGCAAGCAGTGTGGCCGGTGGACGATGCCGAAATCATCATTTTTCATCGTCAATTTCCCATTTCCTCCGAAACGGGCGATAGTATCGCGCTCGTCGCTATTGGCCACTACGATATCGTTACATATACACAGTCCAGTTCACAGCACGGTACGTCGTAGTGCAGGACAGCAACTGCTGAAATAAGAAACAGGAGATACGATCTAGGCTGGATTTCTTATTTGAGAATGGGTGCGTTCTGCACTAACTTCAGTATAACGACCCCCGAATTTCCTATTTTCCTCTAAAACTCAGCCTGGATTTCTTATCAGCCTGTTTCTTACTAGGTGTCCTGTGCTGTATAGTACAGGATAGAGTAACTGCTGTAATGAGAAACAGGAAACCTGGTCCAGGCTGGATTTCTCAGTTGAGAACGGGTGCGTTCTACACTGACTTCAGAATAACGATTCCCGAATTTCTTATTTTTCCTATTAAATCTCAACCTGCCTTTCATGCTGACCGCCTTTCTCGTTAGGTGTCCTGTACGTACGTACGTACTGCTGTATACCTGGTTACACCACTTCATTCAGTTTCTCGTTTCACATTTGGAGCGTAAACACTGCGCGACGAGCAACACTTTTGCGAAGTCCGACATGTTTCACGTGCCGAGCCGGCCCGGTGCAGGCACAGCAGCAGCAAGCAGGATGGAACCGTGCATGTAGTGGACGACAACAGCGGTACAGTACGGGACACCTGATAAGAAACAAGAAATCTGGCCCATGCTGGATTTCTTATTTGAGAGAGGGTGCTTTCCACACTAATTTCACGATAAGGCCTCCTGAATTTCTTATTTTACTCTAAATCTCAGCCTGGCTTTCTTATCGTAGCCTGTTTCATACTATTTAATACGTATCCTGTACTGTACAGCAGTAGTTCCGTACGTTCTTGTACTCTGATACCCCAGGAAATACGCAGCGCTTGGTACAGCAGAAGGCAGCAGCACATTTGGTGCCTGGCGCTGCCTGCGAAACCCTACGTATGACATGATGTTCCTTGTTTCTGAGATGCTGCTATCATACGTGTACGACTACTCTGTTGTTGTGCTGTTGCCTCAGCTTCGCACGATCAGACTGCAGAGTGCCCTGCTGTGCTCGATTCCAGGAACTGAGCGGTCTCTTTTGCCTCTTCCAGCAAGTACCAAAAATTCAAAGACAAAAAAGAACATTGCTTCCCTTCAGTTCACAGGATTGGCCGGCAGGTTCATTGCTGTACACCTGCGAAACACTGCTCAGCACAGCAGCAGCACGCACCATGTACGGCTGAGGACTGTCCGCAGGCTGCATGCTACGTTGAACACCGAGGGGAGGCATTTCTCGCTCTGCCTTGTGCCGAACGTACTGCTGCTGTTGTGAGTTGTGAGGGGAAACAGAGGAATGCGGAGGTTGTATATTCAAGACACGACGCATGCCTGCTCTTCATAACGTGATGCGCGTAATACGCAGTTCGTAGGAACCAACGCACACTCACCGTTGAGCAGTCCAGCACATTGCCCATGTTAGCCAAGCTAGTAGAACGTCCGCAGAAGGCTGCTAAAGGCTTGATAGAAGATGTTGTGTGACAAAATTAAACTATCGAGGGTTTCCGCATTTACCATATGCGTGTTTATCCGATCGTGACGTATCAGACGTCAGCGAGCCATAGACCAATCAAATCGTATCTTGCAACCGTCAGATTTTTTTTCAGTGCCTTGCGCGTGCATCACCACGCCAACCAACCACCACACCTGCCCTTCGCCAGGACTCGACCGCCCCCCCCCCCCCCCCAGCCACTACGAGCAACAACAACTTCTGGTGCTCCTGCGGCTCGTGGGCAGGGGTGGTGGCGGTGTGGTGATGGTCGTCGTTGTGGTGTTTGCTGGTGATGGTCGTGTGTGTGCTGTGTGCGATGATGGTCGCAGCAGCAGCAGCAGCAGCAGCAGTGTTCTGGCAAAGCGCTGGTCTGGTGTGATCATAAAAAAAACAAAAATGCTGGCTGTTGCTGAACGAGTGCGTAACCAGGAACCACCACCAAACGGCAGGACAAAGCCACCACCAACCACCAACCAGCCACTACGAGCAACAACAACTTCTGGTGCTCCTGCGGCTCGTGGGGCAGGGGTGGTGGCGTGTGGTGATGGTCGTCGTTGTGGTGTTTTGGCTGGGTGATGGTCGTTGTGTGTGCTGTGTGCGATGATGGTCTTCTCTTCTCGTCGATCATCACCGTTGTTGCTCTACTGCCGAGAAATGTGGGTCTTCAGTTTCAAACCCTTGAAAGCCTTGACATGCCGTGACTGTCACCAAACAACTAGTTTTTAGTGTGGAACACTCCACCCTACACCCTTGACAGCGCATGTTTTGCCTTGCTTGACATGTCTCCCGACATAAAAAAAAAAGCAGCAGCAGCAGCAGCAGCAGTGTTCTGGCAAGCGCTGGTCTGGTGTGATCATAAAAAAAAACAAAATGCTGCTGTTGCTGAACGAGTGCGTACCAGGAACCACCACCAAACCACGGGACGAAGCCACCACCAACCACCACCAGCCACTACGAGCAACAACAACTTCTGGTGCTCCTGCGGCTCGTGGGGCGGGGGTGGGGGCGGGGGGGGGGGGGGGGGGGGCTCTGGGCTGTTGCTGCCGAGTAGTGCAGATTGCAAGGTTGGAGCTTTACGTCTCGCATGCCGTGGACCAGCGGGGAACGAACGTGGGCATTCGCGAAGAACGATTTTTTTTTTTTTTTTTTGTTTTTTTGTAAGAAATGGTACGAACCAGTTTACATTTTACATGTTGCTTTGTATATATACGTATCACGTACGTACAGCGTACGTATATACGAGGTACCTGGTCTATATCAGGATGATCGCTAATATAAGGTACATTTGGGGTATTTGTGGCAATCTATATGTACCTTATATTCACGGCCACGCCTATGTACATGAACCCGCATGCTCGTCTCTTTCTTCCTTTTGTTTTGTCTTTTATCTCTGCCTTTTTGCGTGTATCAGGCGTGTATATATACATCTCTTCTTTTAGCTGCTGGCTCGTGTATGCTGTGATTTTCGTACGTATACATACCCAGCAGCGCTGCTGCACGCTGGCTGGGCAATGCATAATGCATTGCTTGTCTAATCTCTAGCTGGTATCCCCATGTACGTCGTGTGTACCAGGTAGGTACTGTTTGTGTTCCCGCTTGTGCCAGGTATATACTGCTGTAAAGTACTATTTTGGTCGGAAATGTAAGGAACATTTAGCCTTGATGCTGATGACTAAACGTTTCTTATTTTTCCGACCAGAGTGATATACGAGTATCCGTCTCGTAATACATACTTTTGTGACCACAGAGCTCGTACGAGTACGTACAGAGTATGCAACGAAGTCCACGCGGGTATATTCAGCAGTTGTACTCGTACCACTGGTACATGAGGAGTTTGTGAGCACAGAGCTCTAAGACTACCAGGTACCAGGTATAGAAAGAACACGCACAGGTCGCACTGGTGCGAGGACGAGCGCATTTGCGTGTACCTTGTTGTGTGCTAAAACTCCTCACAGCAGACAGAGAACGTTCAAGGCCCTCTTGCTATTTACCTGCTAAGCGTAACTCGTACCTGGCAGACACCAGCCGATGAAAACATCTCGAGGGGACCAAACGCTCCCAGACCCACGTGAAGAAGGCTTGTATGATATGATACCTGGTATGATACACCTGGTATATGCCTGGTGTATGTATGATACAAGCAGGAATGGTGGTGGGTGCTTCTCTCTCCTCTCGATTCTGTTTGGCACAAGTTCTGCGTCAACACCTATCATGCCTGTAACCTGTAACACCAAGAGCATGCCCGTACGACACACAAACTGTTAATACTGGTATTGCATCGTATGCACAACTTTGATTGTTGTCCTCTCACGTCTTTTTTGGCACACAAGTTATGAGTCAACAGCAAGCATACAAACATAACCTGCTGGCCCTGACTGGCCTGTCGATATATGAATATGCATACATGCCTGCTTGTACTGCACACACATACGAGTACTGCTTGGTAGATGCACACTCCGATTCTATTCGTACTCGTGCACTGATTGTGTACAGCAGCGGCGGCAGCAGCAACAGTAGTATGCCGACACGTGTATTTTACACCCCCTCGGGTACGAACACGTTCCCCCTCGGCTAAGTCGAGCGTACATTAGTAGTGGTCAGTGGTCCCTGTATAGTGCCGGTTGACTAGTACCGGTTGCCCGCTTCAAGGGCCTGTGGAATCACTTGGCACTTGGCACTTGGCACAGTTCAGCAGGCGTGGTGTATGTGTCGTGTTTATTAATAGTGTGCAGAGTGGTGCTGGTTTTCGTACAGCAGTACAGCAGCAGTACCGGTGTTGGCGTGTTGGCGCATGTCATACCGGCATTAGGTATCATACGTATAAGAAGGACCACAATTAATACGATACATTTGTACTAAGTTGTGTGTAGATCCATCGGGTATCGGGATACCTCTCCGGTGTACCAGGTACCTGGTACGTACGTATGATCCAGTACCAGGTACCATATCAAGTACCAGGTTAGTATATACCGGGGTCGTTATCCTGGGATACCTTGGTACATACAATACCTGGTATACACCAGGATACACCAGGTATCATATATGGTACCTGGTACATGGCAGGAAGCAGTGCTCTCAAATGTAGGTGACTGGTATATACACCCCCTACGATGTGAAATGGAATACTTTTAATAGCTGTCGTACAGACGACACTGAGCGCCGAGCACGAAATCATTGACAAAAAGTTACCGTACCCCGTCTGCGGGAGGTGAGCCAAATTGAAGGATTCAGCTGCGTTCATAAGACATCAGACGAAAGCGCAACTCGCCGACTCCCCCACCTCTTCGTTTTTGGAGAGGCCGTAATTAAATAAAATTATTATAAATACGTCCGCTGTGAGTTCAACCGATTGAATAGTAGATACTCAACTTTCCGAGCTGCGTAGAATTTTTGTTCTATGTGTTATTTGTGGTATTGGTGTAGGTTTCGTGATGTACTAGGAGCCTGGTAGTTACTACTCGATTTTATAGTAATTGCAGTACCACCGCCGTGCCGAAAGCATTCGTGCAGCACCACTGCTGTCTGATTATTCGACGATTGCGTTTCGGCTGTCTGATTGGTCGAGGCTGGCTTTTCGGCCGTTTGATTGGTAGAGACAGGCCGATCGGCTATCTGGTTGCGGGGCTGGCTTTTCGGCCGTCTGATTGGTAGAAACCGATCTTTCGGCTATCTGGTTGGTCGGGGCTGGCCTTTCGGCTGTCTGATTGGTCGAGAATGGCCGTTCGGCTGTCCGATTGGTCGAGAACGGCCGTTCGGCTGTCTGATTGGTCGAGGCCGCCGTTTCGGCCGGCCGTGTTGTTTTGGAGAAACGTCGCCGAAACACGGGGCGGAACTGTTCGGCCGCCCCTGCTGGTCTCCAGCCCCCCAAATGGTTGGGTTCTTAGGTTAGGATCGTAGCGTGTTAGCGTTAGGTTTGGGATCGGGGTTGGGTCTGGGCCGATGTTGCCAGGATAAAATTTGACAGAAAAACGGCGGTATTGCGCGATTTTATTTGCAAGGTAGTGCTGCAATCAGGGGCACCCCTAATATAGGATGCTGCATACTGCATGAAGAACGCTTCCCACAGATGTTTTTTCCTCTCTTTTGTGCTATGATTTGTCATGTAGACATTTTGTGTGGGGATGAAATGGCATCATTACGAGGCAGAAGTCATTCTCGAACATCGTTTTTTTTTTAATAGTTAGAACTGTGACTTGACAGGATTTCACGATTGTTGACCAATCGGTAGATGCCGTTGGCCAATCGATTGGATATAGTCGGTGAGTCGCCTGGCGAAGCCAGCTGATGGCCGGCCGACTAGCCGGCTGACGCGAGGCGAGCACAAAAGCCCTGCCCGGCCAAGGGGGCCCCGCCCAAAGAAGACAACACTCTGTGTCCCTTATTCGACATTCCTTCATACAAATATGGAAACCCCAGAAGTCGGATAGTCGGCACCTCCGGGAAACGACTTTTAAGAACTATTAGTCCGACTAATAACTAGTTGGCGACTTAAATCGTACCGACTCTCGGTTCTCCCGATTCCCGTGTCATGATCTAGACCTTTCACGGCAGATAGATTCTGATCTGTATGATCTGAATGATCTGTATGATCTGTATGATCTAGCTCATGTTGTCGGGTGGGAGCCTTATAACCTGCACGACCTCGGACATGTTTCCTGGATTGGATCTGTACTACACAGGTGTCCCGCGGAACAGCTCACAATGGCAGATTCGGATGTAGATGATCTAGATGATGTAGATCATGATCTGCCCGGCGTGTGAACTACCGGTAGTTGCTTTGCTCGTGTTTCGTGCAAAACTCTAGCCATTTTTTTGGTTTCATATACGAGTATATACCCCCAATTTTCTGGAGTGCTGTCACTATGTATGTACCCGAAGGGTACTTTTTGTACTGCTGTAATCTTTCTTAGTTTCGTAATCTTTCCATGTTTCCCCTCTACACTGCCAAACATAAAAATCTAAGTGTCCCCCCCCCCCCCCTTCGCGCTCTCCCCCTCTGCCTGGTCCACGCTGCTGCGGGTGTGTTATGCAGATGACGGCCTTCGCCACCGTACGTCGGCAACAACCCCTCAGGAGGTCAGCCCGGCCGAGGAGATCGTGGGCAATGGCACCGACAAATTCACGTGGCAGGTAAACACCTACATGGATCGTACAGATCACGATTTCGATGAGGATCTAGTCAATGCATACAGTACAGGGATATCTGATAAGAAACAGGAAAGCTGGCCCAGGCTGGATTTCTTATGTGAGAGAGGATGCTTCGTACCCTAATTTCAAGATAACGACTCTTCACATTTCTTAATTTTCCTCGAAATGTCAGCCTGTCTTTCTCGTTAGTCTGTTTTCTTATTAATAGTGGGTGCCCTGTAGATAATATAGATCAATAACTTCTGCTGTGGGTTATATCTAGATAACACGCTGTCTACTCGTTTTTGCTGCATTACAACGTACCGCTGTAGTGTCTCTGCTGTTTCGTGGCTTGGTGGCCACAGAGGACGCATGCCGATATTGACACCCTTTAGGACTGCACTCCCGTTTTGGGGACAAATTGCTTGGAATTAGAGTCAAATATATGGTCATGTGCAGTGCAGTACTAAAAGGGTCAAGGTAGAAGTGCACCATGTTTTTGCCTTATAAGGGTGGTTACTTGAGGAGCTCTATACCTTACCCAAAAACTGATTTTGGAGGAAAATAAAAGTGCTATGTATTATACCCGATGAACAACCCCATGGCCTACGTAAGGGCCCGTTTTAACGAAGAAAAAAAAAAATCAATTTGGAAAAAAAAAAATCAAATCCGCTTCTCATTGGTCAGAACCCGCACCACCACCCAAGATTATACCCCAAGATCCTAATCTTTGGTGCTGGTGCGTGTGTGGACCAGTGAAAAGCGAATTTGATTTTTTTTTTTCCAAATTGGATTTATTTTATACTCGTTAAGGGCCCGAACTAACGAATATAAAATAAGTTTAATTAGGAAAAAATAAAATTCAAATTCGCTTTTCATTGGTCAACACACGCACCAGCACCAAATATTATTCCCAAAGATCCTAATCTTTGGTGCTGGTGCGACCAATGAAAAGCGGATTTGAATTTTTTTTTTCCAAATTGATTTTTTTTCTTCTTCGTTAAAACGGGCCCTAATATGGGCCCTAAAGCATAACATGAAAAAAAAATCAGCACAATAATCAAAGACCGGCGATTTTGGGTTATAACCCTTTTAGAACTGCACTGTCTAGAAATACATATTTCAGTCTAATTCCAAGTGTTTTGTCCCCACATCGGAACTGCAGTCCTAAATGAGTTGAGGAGCCCCGTCTTCCAGAAAGCAAATCAGCCAACTAACGGTATACGACCTCTATCGTAGGAATGGCCAGAGCCTGCCTGTTACATAGAAGTATCTCTATAGGATGAAGAATTCGTACCGATAAGGACACTGGGTGTGCTGGGTGTCCACGGGTAGAAATATCGGTTTACTGTCGAGAACACACCGCAGAGAACACCGGTCGCCTCCTGTCTTCTGCCTCCTGTGTACCATGGTGTATTCATATCTTGTTTTTTTTTTGTGTGGATTGCTTTGATTGCTGATTGGTGGATCAAGACCCCGCTGGTTGCTGATTGGTTGATCAAGACTCCGCTGATTGCTGATTGGTTCACCTGTCTTTTGCCCCCTGTGTATGATGTACATGTTAATATGTTGTTTATTGTGTGGATTGCTCTGACTGCTGATTGGATCAAGACCCCACTGATTGCTGATTGGTGGACCAAGACCCCGCTGATTACTGATTGGCTCGTTTTTTCCCCACACATGTGACTCTTATGTATCAGGACGTAGCGAAGCACAACTCTAGGGAGAGCGCATGGGTCATCGTCAAGGACAAGGTCTACGACATCACCCGTGAGTCCAAAAAAATAACATAAAATAAATCTTGGAATATTTCTTGAAACATTGATGATTCGGTCTCCTCGTCGCTCCGGGTGTTTGCACATTTGCACATTTGCACGTGAGCAGCAGAGATGGCGTTTCAGTGCTTTGTTTTTCGTTGACGACACTTCGAGATGGGGAACACCAGATTGCATAAATAAAACCTGCCAGGTATGTGGTACCTGATATACGAAGTGCAGCAGGTCTGTTGAAAGTGCTGCCAGGCGCGCAAAGTTGACCCGGATGGTGGAGTTCAGCACAGCCTATTACTTGTTAAGCACCTCTGAAAACAGTGGGGTGCTCGTGTCAAGATTTTCTCGAGGAGATCGAGATCTTTAGCAAGAGGCGCTATTTTTTTTCCGTGTGCCCCCCCCTTGTTGAGGAGATGGTCGTCTCGGAAACTCGTCCCAAAGTGCGTGGTACGTTATACGCTATTTACCGGCATCTCTTACCCGGTACCGGTATACAGCAGGCATGCATCCTTATTCTACAACTCCCTCTTCACCGTCATATCTTGCTTTTCGCGCGTTAACTTGGATGGATGGATGGATGGGTCGGGCAGGCTGGCTGAACAGGTACCCGGAGGGGTTCTGCGGTTGTGCTTTACAGTTATCTCTTATACCTGGGGTCAGTACACAGCAAGCATGCATCCTTATCCTTCCTGCAACTCCCTATTCACCGTTATTTATTCTTGCCTCTCGCGCGTTATACTTGGATGGATGGATCGATGGGTCGGTCAGGCTGGCTGGACAACCACCCGGGGGGGTCGGAGGTGGTGCTGCTCATGGCGGGCAGGGACGCCACGGATGCGTTCGCCTCCTACCACCCTTTCACGGACAAGCCTCGCAAGGTCAGCAAACCCTTATTTTAAAATATTGATCGCAGCATCAACAGTATTATCACTAGTAAACACGGAAGTTGAGCCACGCTGCATTTATTGCTTGAGAATGTATGGTATCTTTCTGCACTACTAACTTCCGTATAACGTCGATTCCGGAATTTCTTTTATCTTTCTGCACTACTAACTTCCGTATAACGTCGATTCCGGAATTTATTTTATCTTCCTGTAAATCTCACCCTGAATTAGTAGTAGCTGTCCTTTCCTACTGTACGTATTATATCGGTCGAACTTACAGGTGACGCACTCGTATATTTTCTAATTAGATACATGTATACAGTATTAATAGTATCAACTTTTGTGAGGTCCAGGAGTCGACCCGACTCGTCAACAGCCGTGGCATTTGTTTGGATAATACATCATACGTTTGTTGACGTTGTGTTTTGGACGTGCAGATGCTGCCGAAATTCGAGATCGGGACCCTGTTGACCAGGGAGTTCGTACCGTACAAGGCCGACGAGTCCGGCTTCTACCGGGATATGTGCCTTAGGGTTGGCAAGGTGCGTTCAGCCCCCACCCCCCCCCCCCCCCCCCCCCCCCCCCTCCCCCCGAAACAAAGTGTTGAAAGGTGTCTGTATTGGGAGTAGGAACGGTGCTCCGTCTCGAAAGGGACGTGTGGTCAATGGTCAAAATGACTAAGGCAAGCAACTATTGAGTGCACCTCCGCCTCCCCTTCGAGCACGCCCAAATTTTTTGGTAATCCTTTTTTGTTTGTTTCTTTTTTTTTTTTATGGTTTTTTATTTTTTTTCTTCCCTCCCCGCTTGGTGCTACGCATAGCAATGCCTGCCTGGTCGGTGAAAACCCGACGTGCTCCGTCCCGGCATTGTAGGGATGGGAGGGTCTATGGTCATACGACTACAGCCATGCACAAATATAAAGCACACCCCTCCCGCGCTCTCGGTGGCACCTCACACGCTTGGAAAGCCCTTTACGGATGTTTGACTCAGTTTTTGTTGCGGAACTTGGGAGGACAACACGCTGAACCCGAATGGCGCCTGGCAAAGGATGTGGAGGATGTCTATGATCTTTGAAGTCGTATACTGACATCAAAGTTGGTTTTTTGTTTATCCTTATCGTTCTATATATACCCATCCCATCACCGCGGTTTGTTGCTGCCGCGTTTTGTAACACTGAATCTCTACCGCTTCGGTTCAGCGGCTATGTAACCGTCACCATGTGTGATTATTGTTGTTGTTCCAGTACTTCGAACTCCAACCTCGTTCGATACCCGTCACTACTACGTGCGTAGTTTTTGTATTTTTGTTGCTGTGGTGTTACAGGTTTTTGTATTTTTGTTGCTACGATACACACAAAAACCTGTATATTTCCCTATTTTTTTTTCTAACAATATTTGGTTTTATTTATCATGGTCCTCCGTAATATTCATAGTAATAATACTGAATTACACTGTTTCCGTTCAACGTCTATGTTACCGTTCGTTGCCGTTGTTGTTGTTCCAGTACTTCGAGGACAACAAGCTGAACCCGAAGGACGTCATCCCCGGCATGTGGAGGATGGCGGTGGTCTTTGGCTTGGCGATGCTGGCTTTCCTCGCGACTAACGGCTTCTGGCCGGCGTTGCCCCTGGCCGTCCGCTTCTTGACCGCCACTCTCTTCGGAGTGTTGCAGGTGCGCTTATGCTATGACATTATATGCCAAGATGGAGTATGATTAAGGGGGAGGGAGGGGCGGGAGGGGAGGGGGGGGGAGGGAGGGGAGGGAGGGGGGAGGGGGAGTGTAAGGAGGGTGTGAGGAAGGCGGGTGAAGGAGGGTGGGACGGAGGGAAGGGAGTGAAGGAGGGCGGGAGGAGAGGGAAGGGGAGTGGAGGAGGGAGGGAGGGGGGGTGAGGAGAAAGGGACAGGAGGGCGGGAGGGAGGGAGGGAAGGGGGCGGGCGTGAGTGGTTTTTCCTGAGGCGTTGGATTCTGTATCATATAAACTCCCCCCTCCCCGCCCCACACATCAGAGAATAAACCAAACTTGATTCGATGCTGCCATATTCACTCATTCGCCAAAGAAGTTCCGCCCTCAGAAGTCAAAAGAGTGTTCTTGGTAGGATGCAGCCCACCCTTCATGCGACTCGTTGAACACCTCACGGCGTTTCGCAATTGCTGCAAGCAATCAATGTCTGCCTGGTCGGTGACCACCCGACATGCTCCGTCCCGGCACTATGGGGATGAGAGGGTCTAAGGTCTTACGACCATCGCCATGCACGACATGAGTATACCCTGTGTCATTATCCGAAGTGCCCGACCTCGATCGGAGACTCGTACCCCCGCCCCCCTTCAAGCGGCGCCAGACAGACGCTAACCATCTTTGCTGAAGAAAAAACTAAAGCTGCATACACACTCGTGAAGCTTACAGACACGAGTACGGAGAGGCGTTTTTTTTTTTTTTTTTTGGTCTGAAAGCTGTTCGAACTTTCCTCTCATCCGTGTTTTTGTTTGTTGTTCGCTTTTTGTTTTTTCGCTGTTGCCCTCCGGAATGGTCGTGTGCATGTGTGGGCCTGTGTTTTTTTTGTTCCGTCCTCGTTGTTTATCGGTCACAGGCCCTCCCGCTGCTGCACGTCATGCACGACTCCTCGCACACGGCCTTCGGACGCACCGAGACGTGGCACTCGCTCGGTGGGCGCCTGTTCATGGACTTTTACGCGGGGGCCAACTTGACCTCATGGCACTACCAGGTGCGCCCACGTACATGCACCGTATATAAAGAGCGTTGAAATCGCACAGGGGTGCTATAATATCATCCATTTTTCAGCGCTCGTTTTCTCGAAAACGGTTAACCCCTCAACCCCTTAAGAACTGGTCCCACCAATATGGGGACAAACTACTCGGAATTAGTGCGGGATTTTTTTTCTTCAGTTCTGAAATGGGTCAAGAACCGGTCCCACGCTTTTGGGGAGAAACTACTTGGAATTAGTGTGGGCTATTCGTTTTTGCGGTTCTGAAAGGGTTCACGGGTGCGGAAAGTGGAACATTTTCGTTTTCGGGAAGGCTCAGTTTTCTTTCCGGAAAGGCTCTTGACCAGTAAGCGCCCATGTTTTGGAGGTGTCTCTTATTAGGAGTAGGAACAGTGCTCCGTCTCCAAAGGGATGCGTGGTCAATGGTAAAATTACTAAAAGCAAGCAATGAACGAGTACGCTTCCCCCCCCCCCCCCCCCCCCGCCGTTGACTTGTCCTTTTGTTTTTCTTTGTTCAGCACGTGGTGGGGCACCACATTTACACGAACGTATTCGGAGCCGACCCCGACCTCCCGGAGACGGCGGAGGGCGACCCGCGGCGGCTAGTCCACCGGCAGAAAAACGCCTCCATGTACAAGTACCAGCACCTTTACCTGCCCCCGCTCTACGGCATCCTCGGCCTCAAGGTGATTCATGATCATTCATGATGATCAGATACGTTTAGTGGTAACGTTAGGCGCTTGCAGTTTGGGGGACGCCTAGTAATTTCGGTTCCCCGGATTTTGGGTTTGCGGATTTAGGTTTCCGAATTTCGTTTTCTGAATTTTGGTGTCCGAAATTTGGTTCCCGAATTTTGGTTTCCGAATTTCGGTTTTCGATTTTTCTATCAAGAAAGTACGGACGGTATATTAAAACGGCAGGCTCTCGGCCCACTTTTTTTAGGAACGCTACTACAGTGTCAAGTTTTGATTGGTGGGATCAATATCAGCGGTGAGCGGTCCACTAAGTCTTACCATACCAGTGTCAGGTACCTAGTATTATACCAGGTATGTATTAGCTCTACCGGTAGAGGTAGTCTACTAACGGAGGGTCGGTTACATGTGTTCATGTATCGACGAGTACTACGAGTAGTTCCATACGGGTTTCTTGGCTTCGATGCGACACGATCAGATTCGGTGCTCGTATTTTGCGTCCTGGAAATCCATTGGATGGCCGCACCCCCGCACATTACGGCTCCACCTGAGACAGAACGTATCTACCGACGGCCCCGATGCATCTACCGCTACCACCCCCTCCGGCGACGGCGGCATAGAAAATGCCCCCGGCGTCCTCACCGGTTGTATCGTCACAGGCACCGGCGCACGGGGGGTAGGGGGGGGCGGGGTAGCATGGCCATAAAACTCGGCACAACATGCATAAAGGGGGCAGGGGGGGGACGCAGCTACCGACGGCCCCGACGGATCTTTCGCTACCATCACCTCCGGTGACGGCGGCATAGAAAATAGCCCCGGCGTCCTCACCGGTTGTATCGTCACAGGCACCGGCACACGGGGGGGAGGGGGTTGCGGTAAATCGTCGGAGCCGTCGGTAGCTGCGTCCCCCCCCTGCCCCCCTATACATGTCGTGCCGAGTTTTATGGCCATGCAACCCCCTCCCCCCCGTGCGCTGACGTCTGTGACGATACAGCCGGCGAGGACGCCGGGGCTATTTTTCATACCGCTGATGTCGGGGGTGATGGTAGCGGTAGATCCATCGGCACCGTTGATAGCTGTTTCCCCCCCTTACCCCCCTATGCATGGTGCTCTAGTTTTGATGGCCATGCAACCCCCCCTCCCCCCTCCCCCCCGTGGGCCGGTGCCTGTGACGACGCACCCGGTGAGGATGCCGGGGCTATCTCTTATGCCGCCGTCGCCCTCACCGGTGTTATCGTCACAGGCACGGCACACGGAAGTAGGGGGAGGGGGTGCATGGCCATAAAACTCGGCACAACATGCATAGGGGGCAGTGGGGGGACGCAGCTACCGACGGCCTCACGGATCTTCGCTACCATCACCTCCGCGACGGCGGCAAGAAAATAGCCCGCTCCTCACGGTTTGTTCGTCACAGGCACGGCACCGGCACACGGGGAGGGGTTGCATGGCCATAAAACTCGGCACACTGCAGGGAGGGGGGAACGCAGCTACCGACGGCCCCGACGATTTACCGCAACCCCCTCCCCCCCGTGTGCCGGTGCCTGTGACGATACAACCGATGAGGACCCCGGGGCTATTTTCTATGCCGCCGTCACCGGAGGTGATGGTGGCGAAAGATCCGTAGGGGCCGTCGGTAGCTGCGTCCCCCCCCTGCCCCCTTTATGCATGTTGTGCCGAGTTTTATGGCCATGCAACCCCGCCCCCCCCTACCCCCCGTGCGCCGGTGCCTGTGACGATACAACCGGTGAGGACGCCGGGGCTATTTTCTATGCCGCCGTCGCCCTCACCGGTGTTATCGTCACAGGCAACGGCACACGGGGGGGAGGGGATTGCCAGGCCATAAAAATCGGCCACCAACATGCATAGATACATCATCAGAATCACAGTCTCTGGGGACAGGGAGGGGACGCAGCTTCCGACGGCCCCGTCGGATTTATCGCTACCATCACCTCCGGCGACGGTGGCAAAAAAAATAGCCCCGGGGTCCTCGCCGGTTGTGTCGTCACAGGCACAGGCACCGGCACACGGGGGGGAGGGGGTTGCATGGCCATAAAACTCGGCACGACATGTATAGCCCCCCCCCCCCCCCCCAAAACACCACACTGACGAACAATGTGCGCAGTCTGCGCTCTGAGAAGATGTGACGTTTCCTCAGTAGTCGAGTATTGCTGCGGTTGCGGCTGTGACTGTTGCTGCTGTGACTGCTGCGGTTGCTGGTACTGCCGCTGCTGCTGCAGGTACTGTTGCTGCTGCTGCTGCTGCTGCTGCTGCTGCTGCTGCTGCTGCTGCTGCTGTTGCTGCTGCTGCTGCTGCTGCTGCTGCTGCTGCTGCTGCTGCTGCTGCTGTTGCTGCTGTTGCTGCTGTTGCTGCTGGAGTTGCTGCTGCTGCTGGAGTTGTTGCTGCTGTTGCTCGAGTTTTTGCTGCTGCTGCTGGTACTGCTGCTGCTGCTGCTGCTGGAGTTGTTGCTGCTGCTGGAGTTGTTGCTGCTGCTGTTGCTAACGCTGCTGTTGATGCTGCTGCTGCTGGTACTGCTGCTTCTGCTGCTGTGACTGCTGTGCCTGCTGGTATTGTGACACCTCCGGTTGGGGTCGCGTTGGAACCGAGGAAAGCGCCCGAAGGAAGACATTTCATTACGGCCCCGTACGCACGTTATTTTCCGTGTGCCATGAATCGAAACCGAACAAAGTTCTCTTGTCTCACCTGTTTCGGTACGATTCCTCCTCCGGCTGAGCTATGTATGTGATAGTTCCGAATTCAAGACCGAACGGGCTCGTTCACCTTCCCACTTCGTGCGTATCGTTTTGTTCTTTGCATTGATCTTTTTCCATCGATCCAGAAAATCAAAATCCTCCTCTCTCTCGCCTCTTGAATGCCCCCCCCGGATGAGCTATGTGACAGTTCCGAATTCAAGACCGAACCGGCCCGTTGACCTTCCCATTATGTACGTACTTACCGGTGTTCCATGTATCGAAAAGCAAAACCCTCTCTCTCTCGCCCTCCTCCGGCTGTGCTGCGTGGCAGTTCCGAATTCAAGACCTGACGGGAACGTTCTTCGGCAAAGTCAACGGACCCGTCCGGGTCAACCCCATCTCCACCTCCCGATGGACTGAAATGTGAGCTAACTAATTGTTTGCATGCCAAAAAAAAAACACGGTATTTATATGGATGGGGTTTTTACGGAGGTTTGCGTATTTTTTTCTTGAATTTGATTTTCGTTCGAAAGCGCCGCGGCGGTGTTTGTATACTTTTGAGGTACTGTACTCTCTCGTTTTTTTTAGGAAAATGCTTGGAATTTTGTGCGAGATAAGGTTTTGCAGCGATAAAAAGGGTTATTACACCAGTAGTCTATGACTGCTGACCCCAAGGACTACTGCAGCACAGTGGGGGTCCCCCAATAAGGTAAGGCAGTTTCCCTATGTAAGGCAGTATCCCTATATAAGGCGGTATCCCTATATAAGGCGGTATCCCGATATAAGGCGGTATCCCTGTAAGGTAAAGCAGTATCCCTATATAAGGCGGTATCCCGATATAAGGCGGTATCCCTATAAGGTAAAGCAGTATCCCTACATAAGGCGGTATCCCGATATAAGGCGGTATCCCTACATTAGGCGGTATCCCTATATAAGGCGGTATCCCGATATAAGGTGGTATCCCTATAAGGTAAAGCAGTATCCCTATATAAGGCGGTATCCCGATATAAGGCGGTATCCCTACATGAGGCGGTATCCCTATATAAGGCGGTATCCCGATATAAGGTGGTATCCCTATAAGGTAAAGCAGTATCCCTATATAAAGCGGTATCCCGATATAAGGCGGTATCTCGATATAAGGCAATCGCATTCGTAACCTTGAAAAAATATGGCGGCTTCCCCCTAAAAGGCGGTCATATTGCCTAAGCCTAAGCCTTACTGGGATACCCCTACTACTCTATGATACGAAACCAGACTTGAATTATACCAGGTATATTTTTATAACATTGAAGAAAAACGCCAGCTGTGAGTACTGCCGATTGAATGGTTGCATCACTGAGACCCTTTATGAGTTTTTTTTACAAGTGGTTTATCGTATACGCATCAGCCTGTGAACTCATCGGACCTTGGGACTTACTGGAGGGAGGGAGGAAGTTAACATGAACAAGCCGACCCCAACGTTAATCTTATGTTCGTTTCGTCGCCGAATCTCGCCGCTTCCTAATGTTGCCGTTTCTTAACATTGCCGCTTTCTAATTTCGTCGTTTTCTAATATCGCCGCTTCTTAATCCCGTCGCTGTCCAACCTCGCCGTCCGCTTTCGAATGTCGCAGCTACATATTTACATGTATCGCCGCTTTCCTATTCTCGCCGTATTTCACAACAAAACTCGCCGCTTCCTGCTTCTAACCTCGTTTCCTGGTGTCGCCTCTGCCTCGTAATCTCACCGCTTTTTGTTGACTGCCTTAATCTGGTGTGTTTAAAACAGGTGGGTTTCCAAGATTTTCTGGGCGTGTTGGCGAATCGGCGTGCCTTTCATGTACTTCGAGGGCGTGAACCGACCGCTCGTGTTTGCGGCGCTGTTCCTGGTGTCGGAGTGGATGACCGGGTACTACCTGGCCTTCAACTTCCAGGCAAGAACAAGAATAAAATAAGAGCAAGAACAGAAAAATATGAAAAGTTATGTTGAGAGAAGGATAGTAACTACTGTACTGAAATAATAGCAATAAGAACAAGATAAGCATGCGTAAGCACGGGGAGACATTTAACAATAAACATTCAAAGGTACACCATTACCAAGAAGAACAATACTAGTATTGATGATGAGAAGAGGAAGACACCTACCGTAGGAACAAGGAGAACCATAAGATAATCAAGAAACACAAGAACAAGCAAAAACTGTAGTAAGAGCAAGACAAACTGTAAGAACAAAGAGAAAACTTGAAATGGGGAAATAAGCGTCAAGATAGGAGACAAAACTTGAAAGCAAGCACACGAAAAAGGGAAACTAAGGAAGGAAAACTAGAAGGAGCAAAGCAGTTCAATACGAAAATACGAGACGTCACTGGCGCGTCATCGGTTAGGACAGACAAAACACGCACTCATCTTCATCGGAGCCTCGGTATCAAAGCCTCTTGCTAAAAATATCCCCTGGTTCGGAGCGGATTGCGGTCTTTGCATGCTGCCTCGGTTCGGTCTGGCTTGCCTTTATGGCGGTGCTTGTTTTGCTTGCTCGATTTGCGCTGTTTCTTGCCCGGTTGTTTTTCTGTTTGTCGTCGTTCTTTGTCTACATACGAACGGTTTCTACTCTGTTCGCTCCTCTTTGTTGGCTTGTTGGCTTGAGTTTTTCGGTGTTCCCTTGTGTGCGGTGTGTTTTTATTTGTTGTTGTTTTGTTTTATCTGTTGCATTCCCTTGTGTCGGTGTCTTTTGTGTACAAAAACATTTTCGTAATCTGTTACCTCTTCCAAGCCTCTTCTGTTGTCGAACGTTTTTCAGATTTTTTTTATTTGTTGCTCTGGTTCGTTGGCCATTCATGTATGTCGGTGTCTTTTGTGCACGAACAACGGTTTCTTAATACTGTCACTCTTCTGCTTGTCGAACGTTTTTATTTTTATTTTTCAATATGTTGCTCTGCTTTAGTTGGCCTCCTGCCCCCCCCCCCCCCCCGTTTGTCGATGTCCTTTGTGTACTCGTACGGTTTCTTATCTTTGCTCTGTGCTTCATACGCCCATTGTTACGGTTTCTTATCTGCTCTATGTTTCTTATCCCCGTTTTTTATTTCCGTTTGCTGCCGCCGTTGGTGGGTGGCTTACAGGTGTCGCACGTGTCGACGGAGTGCGAGTACCCGTTGGGCGCGGAGGCGAAGGACATGATCGAGGACGAGTGGGCCGTTTCTCAGGTCAAGTCTTGCGTGGACTACGGGCACGGGAGTTGGATGGTGGCTTTCCTTTCGGGCGCCCTGAACTACCAGGTCACCCACCACCTCTTCCCGGGTGTCAGCCAGGTATGGTGTGGCTTGGGACAGTGTGGTATGGTATGGTGTGGTATGGTGCGGTATTCGTTTCCGTGGCCCGTAGAGACGTGTGTCCCGAAAGGACTTTGAACGATAGATAGCTTGGCCGGGATAGTAATAAGCCGCCGCCCCTCGAAGGAAAAATGTTGTTTTTTCGGCCTAAAACCACGAATAGCAAGGAGTAAAACCGCCAAGGAAACGAGGTACGACGAAATAGTCCGTACTCTTTGTTAGTGAAAATTGTTAATATGTGAAAATTGTTAATATCTATATTTATGTTTGGTCGGAAATTGGCATTTATCACGTAGATGATATACTGTGGATCATGTCCTGTGTGCAAAACTCAAAGAACGAGGCCGGTGGCTTGATGTTTTTGTCGTCTACCGCCTGAACTAACGCGATCTCTTCCGCTGTCGTGTTGGTGTTTGCTGTATACGGCCGGCCGCAGTACCACTACCCTGCGATAGCCCCCATAATCAAGGAGGTCTGCAAGGAGCACGGCGTGGACTACATCCACCTCGACACCTTCGCGGAAGCTTTGTACGCGCACATCAAGCACTTGAAGAACATGGGGCAACAGGTGAGCAATCGGGCCGTTTCCATATTAGCGAGCTGCAATTACTGGTGTACCCTTCTCGCTTCAATCTCATATAGGTCTGCCCCGCCCCCCCCCCGCCCGTCTCGAAAGGGATGCGTGGTCAATGGTCAAATGACTAAGGCAAGCAACAAATGAGTTCGCCCCCCCCCCCGCCCCCCTCGAAAACATGCATTCAGTGCCCAAATGTTGGAGGTGTGTCTGTTGGGAATAGGAGCGATGCTCCGTCTCGAAAGAGATGCGTTGCTCAATGGCCAAATGGCTCAGGCAAGCAACAATTGAGCACGCCCCCATTTCAAAAGGGGTGGGTTGCTCAATGGTCAAATGACTCAGGCAAACAACAATTGAGTAGGCCCCCGTTTCGAAAGGGATGCGCGGTCAATGGTCAAATGACTCGGGCAAGCAATAATCATGTACGCCCCCTCCCCCCCCCCTCCTTCCCCCTTCCTCAATGCTGCCGTGCTTTTTTCACTACGGATGCGCAGGGCATCGCTGCCGAAGTCCACATGGGCTGATGATAGGGTTTGCGGCCGACCGGTGCGTAGTTACTCGATGCGAGCCGAGCTGTTGACACAGGGAGACTGTCTGCCTGTCACACCAAGAAGGTAGTACTTGGTGCAATCCTAGTCAAAAGCGAGCCCGTTGACAATAAGCAGACTGCTTGCCTGACTGCCTGCCTGCCTGCCTGTCTGTCTGTCGCGAGAAGAGGTAGTTGCTTCGTGCAAGCGTAGTCGATGCGAGCGAACCCCGACGGGAAGACTGATCGATCTGACTGCTTTATCACGAGAGGTAAAGTAGTACGTTGCATAAGTACCAGTAGTACTTTTTATACTTTTACCACAGGAGGCTGTAGTCGGATAGTTTTCGGGCGTGCTTGCACCATTTATTATGGGTACAGCGGCAGTAGTAGTTGGTATACACTAGTGGTCCCTCTATATTGCCGGTTTAGTCGTGCCGGTTGCCCGGTATAGTGCCTGTGAAGTCGCTTGGCACAGATGGGATGAACCAGTGTGCGGAGTAGTGCGGAGTAGTGCCGGTATTACTATAAAGGGACCATTTATGTACCACGTAGTACTTTTATGCGCTTCTACGGGACTCTGTAGCTCGGAGACTCGTCGGGCGTGTACTCTTTTGACGGATACATCAGTAGTAGTGGTGTATTTCGGAATAGTCTACTGTCACTGCTAGTATCTCAGTAGTGGTTGCGCTGCTGATTTTTGTACGTGCAGCATAAGTGGCATACACCGGTGCTTCAAAACAGCAGTAGAAGAGCAGTAGTGGTGGTCCCTCTTTAGTGCCGGGTGCCCGCTATAGTGCCTGTGGAATCGCTTGGCACCGATGGGAGTCACCAGCGTGGTAGTGTGCGGAGTAGTGCCGGTTGCCGCTATAGTGCAGGTACTGTTGCCTGGCGCACACTGGCACTACAGGGGGACCGGTACTAGTGTTGTAGTGTCAAAGTCGACTATCAGTATGTTGCAGTAGTGGTGAGCTGCTATTTTATAGGTGCAGCAGCGTGTACTTGCTCAGCGAGGGGCATGGAAGGCGGATGGTTAATGCCCATGTGCCTGCGTGGGTGCCTTTTTTTTTCGGCCTTGCTATATACCTGGGACGTATATTACGGTACCAGGACGGCATACGGCCTTTCGAAAACGATAGCTCTAGGTTTAACTTTTTCCATCATGCCCTCCTGCCCGTCCGCCTATCATAACTCTGAAAGGCGTTGTCTGTAGCGGGTGTCCGGGGGCAGGGTGTCGAGACACACACGTACGTGTAACGGCGATCGTGCAGCAATTAGGGGAGAGCGGAAACGAAATAAAATGTGCCACAATTGTGCCGCAAAATAACGGTCTTTTCGAAAAAATCATATCGGTCGAAACGTATTTGTGAGAATTTTATTAAGTGATTAAGTGTGGCCTACAAATTGTGCCACAAAAAAAATGGGCTTATAACAACAGTATGAGTCATGAACAGAACACACAATGGTGGGTAACAGAATGGACCGTAAACGCGTGCGAATTCATTCCAAGCTTGACAATACAGGAACGCTCAGATTTTTACCCGTTCGTTTGCGTAATTAATGTTTGGGGGAAGTCGTTGATTATTTCGTCAAATCACAAGGTGTGTGTGTCTTTTTGTTGTTGCTGTTATTGTGATGCTCAAGCGCTGCATGCTGTGTGGTGTGGAAAGTCGGGGCGGCGGGGGAGGGGTGAGGGGGATGCTGCTGGCGTTTCTGTATGTGGTGGGCTTGGTGGCTCATCAATTGTATTTTTTTCATGTGCTTCCTTCTTCTGCAATGCCCCGGTCTTTCACGTACATTCCATACGGTACTACTCGTACGGGAGAAGAAAAATAAAAAAAAGGGAATCGTTTTGACCTGTCGGGTTTCGTCTTTTACGTAGCACAGAGGGGGGGGGGGGGGGATTCATTCGCGGGGCATGGTAGGTTATGATCGTGATGACTGTCGAAACATGAATAGGTAGTTCAATAATACGATACCTGGTATATACGAAGACACGACACATATCGAAGTTTTATTTCATAATCGATACATAAATAAGTAAGTTTTCTTTCTTTCTTTTTTCGTCTTTTTTTCTTGCGATTCATCTTCTTGTGTGTGGCACTGGCAACCGCGAATATTCTTTGCGGTTTTTAATGTTGTGTTGTGTGTCTGTTTTACGTGAGTGTTTTAGTCCGGAGGCAGCGTGGTGTGGAAAAACTATAACAAACAAGTCGAAAAAAAAAAACAGGAAGACACACTGGACTTGTTTTTTGCGCGCATTTTTTTTTGGGTTGGTTCCTCTGTTGGGTGAGAAGACTTTATGTGGACTGACTGGCTTGGTTCCAGTAGTATTCAACTTTTTATCCAGTAGGAAACTTCCGGGAGATTTACAGTCACTTATAGAGTCAGGGAGGTAAATCGTAGTCCGCAATACCGGAATAAAATACCAAACCAAAAAATAAATCACGAAAGAAAGCGGCGCAGTCGTCGCGTTTCTCGCCCGTTTTTGGGCCGTTTTGGGTCCGGTTTGGGTCAGGATTAGGGTTAGGGTTGAAGTGTTTCCTATTAATAGCCCGCCAATCAACGAATAACCCGACCTCTGGACGATCTAGATCTTACCGGACGAGCAGTTAATGACCTTCCTTGTAGTTTGGGTGTTGAATCATCATCACTCCCAACCATTTATTTACGTATCAAACACTCACCAATCAATCTCATCAATCAATAAATCAAACCCACATGTTAATCTTGTATTGATTACTTATTATCACTGCAGTCTACGGCAGTTCATCAGTCTCATCAATCAATCTCATCAAACACTCACCAATCAATCTCATCAATCAATCTTATCAATCAATCAACCAATCATCAAACTCATGAATTGTTAATTGATTGCTTATTATTTATTTTATCCCTGTAAAACAGTCTACGGCAGTTACTCGCAGTTACTGTCAGTTACTCGCAGAGCTGTACTCGTACCACCTTTTTATACGAGACTTCTGTACTGTTTGTAATGCAAAAAGGACCCCACACTAATTATTCCAAGTACAGTACAGGACACGTACTAATAAGAAACACACGCTAATAAGA
This sequence comes from Saccharina japonica, assembly GCA_008828725.1. Classification (NCBI taxonomy): domain Eukaryota; class Phaeophyceae; order Laminariales; family Laminariaceae; genus Saccharina; species Saccharina japonica. The sequence goes on from MEHQ01002813.1 coordinate 336,806, forward strand.
AAGCCAGGCCGAGATTTAGAGGAAAATATAAGAAATTCGAGACTCGTTATCTTGAAATTAGTGTAGAAAGCACCCTTTCTCAAATAAGAAATCCAGCCTGGACCAGATTTCCTCTGTTTCTTGCTAGGTGTCCTGTACTGCTGCATAGTTTCTTCCCTGAAAACGTGGGCAGGTGCAGTTAATTGTTATCACGAGGCAACCCTCCCTCTACGTAGTCCAAGCTTTAGAAGGCTCGACCTGAGGAGCGTGCCTTTGCCTCCTGTTTTTTTTGCAAATACAAATGAAAAATGTGCAGATCGCCCAAAGACCGCCACAAAGAAATATACCTCTGGTGATAATATGTTCGGCACTACTACTGTATCTGGCACGTTGAACAGTAAAGGCGTCTGGCTACACAGGCGCCTTGTACGGATGATCACGATCGTTCACAGTTTTTTTCTTCTTCTCCCCGCTTTCCCCGCTCGCTGCCCGTCAAGTAAACGTATTTTTCAAATGTTTTATTAAAAAAATAAAGGCCGAGACTTGGCCGAGAACAAAAGAAAGCCAGCCGTGCAACATGCTCCTTCGAAGTATATATATACAGATCCACCTCCATGGAGGAAGGAAACAAGCGAAATTCGTTATATGTCCCGCTCGGTTTGATGTCAATAAAGCCCTGCCTCTTGACGTACTTACTGCCGCTGCTGCTGAATGCTGCTGCTGAATGCTGCTGCGGCTGCTGCTGCTGCCGTGGTGTTTCTTGTGTGCATGTTGTACTTACTGCACTGCTGCTGCTGCTGCTGCTGCTGTTCTGTGTGCCTATACCTCTCTCTCCAAGCGGCAGTATTCGTGCGTGGGTACCGTGATTGTTGCCTTTGGCATACTCTCTGTGCACCCTACCCCTTCTGCTGTTGTTGCTGCTGCTGCTGCTGCTGCACCAATAATTGCACGACGATACGATGACTCTACCTACATACAGCCAGCTACGAGTAAGCTGTAACAGCAGTTTGGTTGTAGTATATTTCTCTCTTCCTCCCTTGATGACAATGTTCTGTGGATGATGACGAGAAGAACGGGAACAAATTACGGGGGAAATCTCAAAGTGGCCGGGGATATAATAACCGTTAAAACTATGCTATAATATTTCAAACGCGTATTATATTTACGGACACTGCTGTGGTACGAAATCGTCATCTCCATTTTTTTTAAATGAATTTCATAACTGGTTGGGGGTACGAGCATGAAATGTACGACAGAGCATACCATTTGCACGTCGACAGCGGGTGGGTGTTGCTATGCTTCTTTCATGCGGATGCTAGGGGGTACAGTTATACAGCAGAGGTTCGAGTCGAGCGATGTTTAGTTCCAAGCTATCAGTGATGAGGTATCAGTGATGCTGTATGTATACGTTGTAGCGTAGTTCTTGGTTGGTGGGGCACCATAGGCGCGGTATTATATTGCTACGTACGTACTCGTAGCGGGAACATGTTGGTTGGAGCGAGGGCCGTTTGTTGTTGCTTTTCAGGGTGACGGCTTCCTTGCCTGCTCTACGTACCGCAGCTTGCTCCTCCACACCTCCTCCTCCTGCCTGCTGCCGCTTGCTTGCTACACCGCGCTGTCTTTATCTGTCTGCCGCGATATCATATAGAGGCAGCAGCAGCAGCAGCAGCAGCGCCGACCAGCAGCGTCGGCAGCAGCAGCAGCAGCAACAACAGCAGCAGCAGCAGCAGCAGCAGCAGCCGCGTTCAGGTTCAGCCGTTCAAAATAATAACGATACGACGACATCAACGGAATGCTGACTGGCAGTCAGTCTTGCGTGCGACCTTGCTCGTATGACACGTATTTCCCGTGTTGCGGTGGTCGTCGTATGATACGTAAAACATAGAAGAGCCTCTCCTCTCACTTTCGCCTGGACACACACGCACGTGTCATCACAAATGAACCCTGGGTTTAAATCCCGGGGACCCTACAAAAATGTTTTTTTTTTCTTCGGGAAACCGCTTTGAGAACAGAAAATAACCAATTATCCCGCTCGATCTCCGAAATCTCCCATTGAAGTTTTGATTCGATTGGACAGCATCGGTGACCCTATTTCTCCATCGGCCGTTTCGTCGGATTTCATATTTTTTGGGGGTCCCAAAAGTCCGACGAGAGGGGTCCCGACTCGATAGTTTCGAGTTTCAATCGTACGCCCCTGCCGGTCATTCACTCTCCTCCTCCTGCTTGAGACACAGCAGACAAGCACCCACTACCCCCTTTGCCTGTACCTGGACTGCGTGCGTGCGTGTCCGTGCTGTCGTGCGACATACATACACACACCTGCCCCAGCTGCTGCGCCTGGCTGTCTGTGTGTGGGTGCCGCTCGCTGGCTTGTTGTGCTGTGTCGGCACTTGTCACTGCTGCTGCTGTAAAACAACAACAGCAGTGCGAGGTTATCTTGCCCGCTCGACGTCAACAAGAAGAACAGACTGAAGCACACCCACCACCACCACCGCCAGACCACCCCCAAACACCAACCATGGTGCGAACAAGAGCAACAACGGCAGCACGGCCGTCAAGACCATCCTCCTCATCGTCGTCGGCAGTGGCAGCCGTCAGGGCGGCCTCTCTCGCGGCGATCGCGTCGACTGTTCTCCTCGCGACGACAACCGCGGGGCACCCGCTCTGCTTCTTCGGGCCCGACCGAGCGGTGTCTATGGACGCCGATGCGACGTTCTGTCCCAACAACGACCCCGAGGGCTTCTGCTGCGAACCTGACGAAGAAGCCGCTGTGGAGGCCGCGTACAAGAAATCCGGCGTGAGCGAAGGGTGCAGTGATCTCCACCAGGAGGTAAGTGGGAGAGAGACAGCGTCGTAACATGTACCTGTTATGTTTTGACTTGATAGCTATTGATACTACTGCTTGTACTCGTACTGCTGCTGTACGGCGGCTACCGTCGGATTTTGACTTCGGCGCACTTGTTTATGTATGTACGATGTATGCACATACATCATGGTGACCTGTTTTTTTCCAGCTCTATCTCTATACTCGTACCTCTGCTCTGCTGGCTGGTGTTGTTGATGTTGACATTGGTGAGGGTGTCGGTGTTGCTGCGTGGTGGTCGTGGGATGTGTGTGTGTTGTGCTCGTACTACAGTAGCAGAGTGCTGTACGTACAGTTGTCTATCTCTGCGGTACAGGTACGAGTATAGGCTGTACCGAGCCGTATTTTTTCTTGACGGCGGGGGAACCTCGGAATCACATTTTTTCCCACGAGAGCATACTGCACTGTCACACGTACCTGCTGCGCGCGCACATACATGAGCGCGCGGGGGGGGTCCCGCACACGGCATCACCCCACTCTGCTCAACACCAGTACGTGTCTATCTCGATGTAACAGCCAGCTGCCGACCGGGCCTATGCCTGCGTGGTACTCGCTCGTAGGTACTGCTGTATGTATTACAGTGCGTATCGGTTAGTCTTTTTTTTCATACGCGAGTACAGTACAGCCATACATGAGCGGGGTGGTGCTCTCTTCTCGAAGTTCGTGCGTCTTGCTTTGTCTATCTCGTCGGCCGACTATCTTCCATTATCCTGCTACTGCTGTACTGCTGTAGTTCTGTCTCTGTACACCCAACGGCACGTTGTGGTTGTACTGCTATGGGCTGGGTGCTTTCGTGCGCGGTGATAGGCGCTGGGAACGAACGGTACAATATAAGTATACGTACGTGAGACACTTGTGTTTTTGGTCTCGGGAAGATAGCCGTAGTTTTCATAGAAACACTCACCATGACACAGCAGCAGTGCGTAACACACTCTATATCTAAGTACTTTAGCGGGTCCGGTACATCCAGTCATCCCGCCCTTTCCAACACGCGTCTACTGACTGTGACTGCATCTGAAGTATCGTCTGTCCGCCGCCGCCACAGCCTATCGTCTACTACTACTACTGTACATACCACCAGCACGAGAGGTATGTACAGGCAGTACGTATACAGCGTAACTACTACTGTATGTAACGAAAGGAACCAAAGGTAGACGCCATAAAGTTCGCTCTCGCCCGTCAAACACATACCGCACCGAAACACGGGAAACGCGTGATCGATATATACTGATGATGTGTTGTGTCACACAGCTTGCAAAGTTGAATATTACGGGGGAAGGTTACCATAGAAACCACAGGAGGGACCCATCACGTACCCAAAAACCTACCAGGTATACATTGAAGTATTCGTTTAACTACTGACAATGTGGAGGTCGCCTCTCCTCTGATCAGATGATGTCGGCCGTGTCGAGGTCTTGGACAGGTTGAGCCGAGGCCTTGACGCACACTTTTCTTTGGCATTCGGTCCTGGTTTCTGTCTACCCCCGTACTAAAATAGTAGTAGTAGTAGTATCGGACGGTCGGGAGAACTTACAGCCGACGTTTTTTTGTTAAAAATAGCTTAAAGTCACCACATCACCCGTCGATATAAAAGCCAACTACACGGTTGTTAAAACTGAGGCTGTTTCCGGTCCGGATCGCTTGCAACAAAAAACACCACCAAGTAAGTCCTGGCGTAGAAAACAACCCTCGAGAACATGTCCATCTACAGATGATCTACAGATGATCTACAGATGATCTACAGATGATCTACAGATGATCTACAGATGATCTACAGATGATCTACAGAGGATCTACAGATGATCTATAGATGATCTACAGATGATCTACAGATCTTTGCCTGCCCGATGTGCGAACGTTTTCCCGATTTTTTACAGCCTCTCTCGCGCAACGTTTTCCAGCGTCTTCTGTTTTTTTTTCCGTGTCGTGTTCATAGTGTTACATGTTTTCACGCAACTTTTGACGAAACCTTACGGTCCCCCTCTTGTCCCCCTCTCTACTATTCTTCCCCTCCCCGAACCGGACATGCTTTTATCTTTTTCTCTTTTTTGTTTCCAGGTTCTGTGCGGGGTCTGCAGTCCGTACAGCGCTCACCTCTACACTCGAATGAAGGACGAACTGGCCATGACCTCGGAGTTTTGCAAGAAGTACGTCACAGCCTGCGGCGACGACCTGGCCCTTCCCGCCACATACTGCGACGAGCATGTGGAGGGGGACAGCGAGTACTGGGCCTACCCCTTCGATGCCGAAGGTGAGCAAGCAGTAGCAGCAGCAGCAGCAGCAGCAGCAGCGGGGTGGGGCGGTGTAAATCGAAAACTATACCACTCTGTACCAAAATATAAGCACCGTTTTTACTGAATATGAATATAAAAATGAAGCTTATATTTCGGGACAGATTGGTACCTACTGTCGAACTGGAATTCTAATACGAGCTGTCTTTCAAAGTTGTAAGTATCAACCACTCCATCGGTCGGACTCACAGCAAGTTTGTAACTACTGTAACTGTATTGTTTCACGTCGACATGAAAATGAAGAAGACTTCAGAGCCCATGTTATTTTTAAAGAGTTTCACGACGGGTTGGCGCGGGGGAGGGGGGGGGGCGGGGGAAGGCTTCGAGGCGGATACATTTGATTGAGATACGTAGGTATTACAGTGATGATGCGTTGGGGGGGGGGGAGGGTAGGCTTCAGATTGAGTCCGATTAGTGTCAATAGAACTTGCGTTGAAATAATGGATAGGGCCTATATAAATACAACACGCGAACGTAGCAGTCCCAGTTCCTCGTCACTGGGAACGCAGCGGTCCCAGTTCCTCGTCACTGGGAATATGGGAAAAAAAAATCGGTTAGCAGGCTTTGCGAGAGGGGTGGCCTCAATCAAATCCATGTTTGAGCGGTGTGATCATTTTTTCCCTTTCGCGTTTGTGTAGTGGTACCAGCCCCCCCGGATTGGACCTACCAACCAGCCCACATACCCACCCACCCGACCCACCCACCCAACCACCCCACCCAACCACCCCACCCTCCCACCCAACCCCTTCACCCCCCCACCCGCGCCCCCATGCTCCATGCCCCGTTATGTATATGACAGCGGCCTTCAGCGACTCGGACGTGAGCCCTGCGTTCCCTGACCTCGACGAGGATACTCTTCCTCCAGAGCCCATGGCGATGCAGATGACGCCTGACGGCAGTGCCTGGTGGATCGCGGGTATGGCCGGCTACATCAAGCAGGTCAGTGGCCTTTCATTTCAAACCCTTTTGATTAGCAGTTCTTTCTACAGTACATACATACGGTGGTTCATTTTATACCTGTCTTTTATCATTACTAGGATACGTTACAGCCGTCGGATATAGCCGTTACATTGAGCCGTTTCATAGAGCCGTTGGTTTGGGTTGTTCGCCCCTCGCTTTTGGTGTCATGCATTGATTTGATTGAGCAACGTTAATAGCAACGAGAGGGGTACATAACGCTGGCATCCCGTTACTAGACCGTTATGTACGTAGGTGTGTGCTTTTGATTTTCGCGGGGAAAATCGAATCCGTTTCTGCTGGTTTGTGGTACCAAAAGTGTATTTTGGGGGGATCATAATTTATTTTCCGAATTCGGGGAGATGAAATGTTTGAAGCGTTTTCGGGGGGGGGGAGGGGGGGGGGGGGTTACAGAAGACAACCTCCTCCTTTTGCCGCCAATGTGTGTTGCTTGTACTGTCTACCGTACTGCTACTTATTTGCGCTGTCTGTCTACTCTGTTCGCCTTAATTAATATACCCTGCTTTCTCCGTGGACCGCAGGCGCACGCGTAGTGAGAGTGGAGTAGCCGCCTGCATGATCGTGGTAACCCGATGTGCTCTGTCCACGCTGATATGTGCATCATACAGTGCGCACGAAGACAGTGATCAAATAGCCTAATGCCTCTCCTTGTGCCGCCCCGTGCGTTTGCTCTTGTGTGTGTGTCTACTGACGCAGGCGAGCACTGACCACACCGACGATGCGTTTGACGTTCTCGACATCTCCGGCAAGATCGAGCACTCCTACGAGCAGGTCAGGAAAAGAGAAGGAATACGTATGTGCTTGCCTGTCTGTCTTTTATCTATTTTCTTGTCTTTCTGTCTTGTCTGTCTGTCTTATCTATTGCCTTGGTTTTTTTCTTTATTTGTTGTCTTGTCTTTCTGTCTTGTCTGTCTGCCTTGTATTAATATATGTCTTATATGTTTTCTTTATCTATTGTCTTGTCTTTCTGTCTTGTCCGCCTGCCTGTCTGTCTTATCTACTGTCTTGTCTTTCTGTCTTGTCTGTCAGTCTGTCTTATATATTATGTTTTCCGACTGTCTGCCTTATATATCATGCTGTCTGTCTGTCTGTAAATCTTCCTCTCTTGTCTGTCTGTCTTGTCTGTCTGTTGTCTGTCTGTATGTCTTCCTGTCTTGTCTGTCGATCTTATTTACTTTCCCGTCTGTATCATCACACGAATCTCATCGACGTTAACGTTATTACCCCCCTCCACCCTCCCCCCCGCCCCCACCGCCTCCCGTCACACCCCACCGCCCCGCTTCCCTTCCTTCCATCCAGGGCTTGATGGGGTTCGCCTTCTCTCCCTCCTTCTCCACGACCGGTCTGTTTTACGTCAGCTACACGATTTCCGGAGAAAGGGTGAGCACACACAGCAAATACTTCGTTTTCTGGCACAAGTATAGCGAGTGCTGGTCGATCGATACCTATATATATATGTACGACGGAGGGCAAGTAAATAATAGGTTTTGGAGGCACAATTAACTGGCAGTGAGCGCTGATCGATGATGAGCCGTTCTCGGAGACAGGGTTGGCAGTTACCCAGTCTTTCTTCTTGTGGTACAACTGATATATAGCGAGTATTGATCGATAACTACCTATATACCGGTATGGTGGATGGTGAAGTCAGCAATGGAAACCGCTGTAGAAAGTTCTTGTAAAGTGCATCTACCATGCGACGGGAGGGATAACAAAACGACTTACGCCCCCCCCCCTCCGTCTCGAAAGGGATGCGTGGTCAACGGTCAAATGACTAAGACAAGCAACAAATGAGTAACGGCCCCCCGCCCCCCCCCCCCCCCCCCCACGGTAACGCCGGTTGCACAGTGTTTAAAACTAGAAATCCACGAATGTGCTATAGGTAGAAACTGGTGGACGAAAATGTTACGCAACGCGGATCAACATGGAATTGATTTGACCCTTCTTAACCCCAATTCCACCACAGTCAGCACACGCGTTAATGTTATGTTTCTGCTCGATCTGTCGTCCAGCAATCGCACAGGAAACCCCCCCCCCCCCTCCACTTATCCACCTTCTTTCGTATTAAAACCCCGTTTTTTTGCTCCGATTCAAATACCCACCTTCTTCCTGATGAAACCTCATTTTTGCTTCTATTTTTTTTCTTCGTATCCCACGTCTTCTTCTTCTTCTTCTTCTTCTTCTTCTTTTTCTGCAGAACCCCGAGAACGGCAAGAACGTTCTTTCAAAGTTCGTCTACCACGAAGGTGACCAGGACGCAACCTACTCGTCGGAAGAAGTGCTGATCACGACTTCGGAGAAGAGTTCCACCGTGCACTCCTCGGGGTGGGTGGGATTCGCCCCTTCCAGCTACAAGGACCCCACGGTAAGAAGGAGTTGGAGGAGGGTGGGAGGGGGAGGGTGGGGGGTGCTCGTTTTGTTGCTGGCCTAGTCATTGTTGACCACGTATCCCTATTGGAGACGGAGTAGGGCCGGAGAGGGGGGGTGGGGGGGGGTGTTATCTGACCACCCGTGTGATACGTACCCGCCTCGGACTGATCATGATATATCTATCTATTTATCTATTTATCTATCTACCTATCTATCTATCTATCTATCTATCTATCTATCTATCAATCAATCTATCTATCTATCTATCTATCTATCTCTCTATCCATCTATCTATCTATCTATCTATCTATCTATCTATCTATCTATCTATCTATCTATCTACAGCTCAACCCCCGACCAACTCCACCTCCTTGCCTGTTGCCTATTTCTTATCGTCTGCCTCATGCACCTACGATATATATTATATATTACATATATATATTACATATATATCAATCTACCGTAAAAGGCATCGTACCACGATCTCTACTGGACGGTTGGCGACGGAGGGCCCCAGAACGATCCGGACAACAGGGCTCAGGACCGCAACGAGTACCACGGCAGCATCATCCGCATCTCCGTACCATCTAGCGCCTCCGAGAGAGAGTACAAGATCCCTGCCGGCAATGCCGATGGTGAGGCTTGGGGCTCGTTGCTGGTGGTGGTGGTGGGGGTATGAGGGTGGCGGTGGGGGGGGGGTGGTTGGGGCTTGGGGTTTGTTGGTAGGGGTGGGGAGAAAGTGTGGCGTTTGGCTTGTTGTGGTTAGTGGTGGGAGTATTGAGGGTGTGTGGGTATGGCTGTGCGGGGGTTGGGATTGGAAGGTGTGGAGGGGTTGGGGGGGGCGGGGGTGAGGGCTTGAGGTTTGTTGTGACTGTTTGGCGTTAGTGTATTTCTGGGGGTGAGAGCGAGAGTGTCGGTGTTGTTGTTGTTGTTGGTGTTTGTGTGTGTCATATTTGTACCGAGTAGGGAGAATCTACTGCATGGGAATGCTTCATCTACATACGTCGTAATAAATTGGTTTATTATTGCTGATCGAACGGACGCACACGCCTCTTTCGCTACAAACGCCCCTGTGCTATATACTATGCCGTGCACCTGACGCCTCTTGTGCTATGAACGCCCCTATGCTATATGTTATGCTGTGCACCTTATTTTCGCAGCCGAGCTGTCCGAGATCTGCGCGTGGGGATTCCGCAACCCCTTCCGATGCGGGTTTGACAGGGACACCGACGAGCTCTACTGCGGCGACGTGGGGCAAGACTCTATCGAGGAGGTCAACATCGTCGAGTGAGTATACATATATGGTATGCGTATGGTATGGTATGGTATGGTATGGTATGGTATGGTATGGTATGGTATGGTATGGTATGGTATGGTATGGTATGGTATGGTATGGTATGGCATGGTATGGTATTGTATGTTATGCTATGATATGATGCGAAATGGTGCGATATGATGCGATATGATACGAAACGATACGATATGATGCGATAATATACGAAACGATACGATATGATACTTTATGATACGAAACGAAACGATACGATACGATATATGGTATGATATGGTATGACATGATATGATATGATGCGATATGATATTATATGATATGATGCGAAACGATACGATACGATACGATATGATATGATATGACACACAGGTGTGGCAAGGACTACGGGTGGAGGATGTTCGAGGGCGATCGCTGCAACGACGGCTACGACGAGGCGGACGGCTGCTCCGGCTTGAACCGCGGAGACTACGTCTCCCCCACCTTCCAGTACTGCCACTTCGACTACGACTCCGGCTCGGACGATTACGACGTCTGCGGCGACCGGACCGTCACCGGCCTCTCTGTCATCGGTGAGAATATCGTATACATATGAATCATTGATACGAATGGTAATGGTGTTGGGTACGTATGGTATCATATCGAAGTAATTGGTGTGTCGAAATATCAACTGTCGTCTGCGGCGACCGGACCGTCACCGGCCTCTCTGTCATCGGTGAGAATATCGTATACATATGAACCATTGATACGAATGATAATAATGGTGTTGGGTACGTATGGTATCATATCGAAGTAATTGATGTGTCGAAATATCAACTATCGTCTGCGGTGATCGAACCGTCACCGGGCTCTCCCGCCATCAGCGAGGACATCGTTTGGCATTGTTGGACATGATAAGTGTTGGTATAACGTAACGTATGGTTTTCGACATATAGGAATATAAAATGTCTACTGCGGGTTGACTAGACGGATCGTCCCCGGCCTTTCTTGCCATTTTTAGAAAATATCGTACTACTCGCACGTACTGATAAATTGTGTCAAGTCATATCGTATCGATTTTTTTCGATATAAATAGGCAACGTCCACCCATCTCATCATGTGCAACATTTGATCCACTATGATATATCACGTGTAACCAACGTCCACCCATCTATCATGTGTAGCCAGCGTAGCGTGTCTCTAGTGCAACATTTGATCTACAATCGCCCCGGTGGTCGAACTGGTAGTCACGAAGCCTGTAGGCCCAGATGTCGAGGGTTCGATTCTCCCCGTGGAGGGTTTTATTCTCAAATGACACCGTCTGTCGAGAGCGCATATTATAGCGTGGGTAAGCAAAATTCGACGAGAGTTGACGAGGGAAGAGAGTGCTGAAATCTTCTCGCGATAAAAATGCAAGGCAAGAACCGTAGTGGGGGAGGAGGGAGAGGTGACCCCAGATCTGAGTTACGACTAGGGAGGGAGAAAGACGGAAGTGCGAAGATAATGAACGGGATGGACAAAAAAAAAGTGCAACATTTGATCTACAATGATATATCATGTGTAACCAACATCCATCCATCTCATGAGCAAACCATTCGTCTCTGTGTGGTAGAAACGTGGACTAACCCTTCTAAACCCCAACTCCACCACATCTGTCTGTCTTTCGATCCGCTTTCTTCTCCAGGCGGCTACGTGTACCGAGGGTCGAGGTATGCCGACCTGCTCGACGGCCACTACATTTTCGCCGACCACAGCACAGGGTGAGATCAGATATATCATCTACAGATAGATCATGATCTGTTGATAGGTCATCTAGATAATATTGTTCTCTCACCTGCCGTTGTGCATAGTACCTTCATCTCCGTGAGATGAGAGCGAACCAACTCGGACAGAAAGGATAGATCATCCACAGGTAGATCGTGATCTGTTGATAGACCATCGAGATCATCTGATTCCCTCACCTTTTGTTTGTGAGAGGCTGTGCAGAATCTGTCAATAGCACCTTTATCTCCACTTTTATCCATGGGAGGGATTTAGGGCGTCTGATTATTCAATCCTAAAATTCTTATCCTTGTTGGCAAGTAATCTTTTGTCGTCACTCGATAACACGGAGTAATAATCAGTAGTATATTATGCTCCAGAGTTGGATCCTCGAAGTATCGAGTAGTGGCCAATCAGAGTTCATTATGAATCAAGCCAGTGAAGGTATGCAGGGCAAGTTACCCAGTATCGTACCTGGTGTCTACCGTACTATATCGTAGGTGGTTTAGTTGCTCAGTATCCACGTGTGCAACAACATTCCTTCAAGTAAACACGATGCTGAATAATTGATAGGGTGTCGTATGTGATTTGGTTGCTCTGTGTGGTACAGCAGGTATTAATTACCGTACGTATAGAGACTGCGTACAAGATCAGTCACGATTGTTGTTGCGTCTTCTGGCGCAAGCTATCGTAGCAAAGGCATGTTGATGTTTGCGATTCAAGATCGTTGTGTATGTTGCTGTTCGTGATCCTCAAGATCATCTAGGGAGGAGGCGTGCAAAGGTTTGCACGCCCACCCTCTCACTCCTCTTCTTTTGCTCATCATCAGCCTCGCTTTTGAGCACATACATTAATCAACATTGTTGGCCTGGAGTCTTCTCTGCTATTGAAGCGTTCATACAAGTTTGCCTAACAGCGACTTGAGCGTTCACCCTCAAATGTAGGTTGTGTCTTGACTGGTCTTCAGCAATCCTACAGCGTACACACCAGCTACGAGCAGCTACGAGCTGGTACACACGCAGAATCCACATCCTTATTATATTCAATCCTAAATTATCCCCATGTAGATATGCGCAGAATCTGCATAGTACCACCCACCATACGACAAAAAGGCAGCGCGTTTGTCACCATTAATCCTTCTTTTTTCCCCATGACTAATTTTGTGTGTATTTCGTGCTGCCGTCCTTTCTCATCATCATGATGAGCAGGGTTCTCCACCACCTTGCTCCGTCTTCTGGCGGCGGATGGACCGCGGGCATCCTCCTCAGCTCCATCCCCAAGCTCTCCGGATTTGCGGAAGACAACTATGTGAGTTTCCGTGGGTCTCCTTTTTTGGAAAGGGGATGCTTCTGAGTGGTCAACGTTGAAGCTCATGCTATTAATAGTAAAATAACACCATCGTCGGATGGCAAAGAAAACCATAATTTTGTGATTTTGTTTTTTCACGATGGTAAAAACAAGAATCAGTATGTTATTTTTATATTTTCATGATGGCTGGTACGACGGAGTGACTGCAGTTGAAAATGTATCGAGATTCACACGATAGACATACACCCCTACTTACACGCAGGTCGGCAGCTCAGCTCAGGTGCGGAGCTATCTGATGTATCCGATGTATCCGGCCTATCTGATCTATCTGATCTATCTGATCTATCTGATCTGTCCGACGTACCACCTTTTCTTTTCATCCCCTCCTGCTCACCCCCCGACCTTACTCTTACTCAAACCCCGAATGCCGCGAACCCCTCCTCGAAACCCGCAGGGCGAGCTGTACCTCATCGGGTACCAGGGGAACATCTACGACCTCCCTTGCGGAACCCTGTGCGACGACCATGGAGGCGTGTCGGGATCGAGCTCCTGCATGGACCAGTCGGACAACATACCCACGTACGAGGAGGTCGGTTGCTTCGCCGATGGGAGCCCCAGAGCGATGACCTTGGCCAGGGCTCCTGCTTGTAACACCATGAACGCTGAGGTGAGGGAGGGGGAGGGA
>MEHQ01002813.1:356140-376903 GCA_008828725.1 Saccharina japonica
TGTTGTTGTTGTTGTTGTCGATGATGGTGGTGGCGGTGGTGGTTCCAATTTTTGTTTTTGTTTTTTGTATTTTGTATTTTTATATTTGTTTCGTGATTTCTATATGTTTTGCCTCTCTCTCTCTCTTTCGAGAGCAGTCAGGCAGGCAGGTAGGCGGGCAGGGTGAACACGGAAGGAAGGCTAATAAGGCTAAGCCTGCATGCAGTATGAGGGTTAACTTTATTAAAAACTAAACATATGGCGCTGTGGCCAGAAAACTCCTGCAGCTTGTGTTCAGTCGCTAGCTAGGTTTGGTTGAGATAAAAGGTTTTTGGGGGGGGGGCTCATCAGGGGGGGGTCGGTCAAGTAGGCGGCGAGTAAATAAGTAATAGGGTTGGTGTGACGTCGCGAATAACGTGGTTGCTGATACCGTCGAGACGAGACGACCCAACAAACCAAGCCAAGCGAGCAAGTCGCCTATTACAGTAGTTCAAAATCAGCAACGTAGCTCTCTCGTTCTCACTCCCTGCCAGAAGTTTAGTAAGTTTTTGTGTATAGTCCACTTCATTTTTTGTACTAGGTATATACGTATGATGTTTTGATATACCCAGTCTTTCCCTGTCGTTGTTTTCGTGATGTCAATTCCCACGTAGGAAGAAGTATTTCGGTTTTTAAATCGCTGCGCCGTGGCTTGGCTTTCGGCTCACTCAGCGTTGATGAGTATTAAACTATTGTGTGCGTGTTTGGGGATGGAATATTGCTTGCATCACCCACACGTACTTGGTGAGAAGGGAGGGAGGGAGGGAGGGAGGGGGAGGCAGGGAGGGAGGGGGGTGGGGGGAAGTTTTGTGTGCTCTCTGCCCCCAAACACTTCCCTCGCCCGTGTCATACCCGTGCCGGTTCAGTGTATAAGCTTGTTTGTTTTCCACCCCTTTTGTAGTGATTTGATTGACAGCAAACCATTCGTTCGCTAAGGTGCTTTTTGTTTTGAGTGTTTTTGTTCGGGGTGTTTTGCTCTTGGTATACAAGCGTTATGGTACAGGTATACCGGGGTGCAATATGCACATAGTGATAGGTGCAGACGCTCTGCGTCTTGCGTGGTTGTGAGTCGTGAGTCTTGTCGTTGTGGAACTGTTTGTTGTTTTGTACTTAAAAATACTTGTAGTGTCACGTCCTTGTTGGTCAGTGTTTTGTGGTTGTAGTGTGTGTTTGTGAGGAACCCTTGGGTTTCGAAATTAATGAAGCCGGCGCTAGCCCCGCCTCAATCTTCAGCGACCTGGGAAGCCTATAACTAGAACAATAGTAGTACTCGTAGGAAACATTAGTAGCATAGCACTGTCAGCAATAGTCGTGCAGTAGTAGTAGTAGTAGTAGTAGTAGTAGCAGTAGCAGTAGCAGTCAGTAGTAGTAGTGGCAGTAGCAGTAGTAGTAGTAGTAGTAGTAGTAGTAGTAGTAGTAGTAGTAGTCGGGATTATTACCACTTTCTCGCAGATCGTAACTTTAGCTCGGAAGTTGTATGCAAGAAGACGCGGCAGGAGGTCTTTTGTTTGCAAGCGGTTCAATACCGAGAAGCAATTAATTGTGGTCTTTGATTAATTAATAAGATGATGATAACACCCGTCACGAATGCCTGGACACATTCCCACCAAAAGGGCTACTCGTATATCGATCGCCCCCCTATATGAACGGAATACAAAAACGGTTCACGCACTTCCACGATATCCACGTCGGCATGCATCGTGGGGGGGGGTCCGTAACATAGACAACATGCCTGCCTGCATCCTAAAGGGATTTTTGACGTTCCAAAAGGTGATTACCATGCCTGTCTTTTGCCCAACACCCTAATAAAGGGGGGTGGTGGTGTTCTGTCCACTCATGTATTGCAGTACAATGACATTGGCACAAAGAACATTGCCTGCCGTGCAGCTTTACACGAAGAACGTTGTGCCATGCATCTTTATAACGAGTAACGTTGCCATGTATATAGCTCGAAAACAAAGAATATTGCCAGGTACCAGGTATAGCTTCACAACGAACAACATTGCCGTGTAGCTTTCCAACGGCGAATACCATTTCCATGTAGCGCTTATACACAACGAACAGCATTGCCGTGTATCTCTACAACGAAGAGCGTTGCTATGTAGCTTTACAACAAACACACGTCTTTACAACTAACAGCATTGCCGTGTACATTCACAATGGCGGAGACCATTGCCATACAACGAGATACAACGGACAACATTGTCCTGTAGTTTTACATCGAAGAACATTGTCCATGTAGCTTTACAATGAGGAACATTTCCCATGTAGCATTACAACGGACAACTTTGCTCACCGCCTCGACCAGATCATAATCGATTTGCACACGGCCTAGAACTGTTAACAGCAGGGCAGACACATTCCTGAACTGTAGGAGGATCTGTACACTATACTATAGTACAGCTCATTCATGCTGTTGTTGCAGGGTGAGCGTCAGTATACGAATATAATAACCTGCATCATCTCTATACGACACGTCTCCTAGTTTATTGGATATATTTGCATACTGCTGCACAGATCCTGCACGGCATCTCGTAACAACGGCACATGTTAGGATTACTGTAGCCGTATAGGTCGTGATATGTCCGACCCACAAGCAAGTAAGTGGAAGTCGAAAAATACTATGGGTAAGCGGAATCCGCAGGAGCCCCACGTCGCAGTCACGGATATTTTTTCATCCAAAAACTATATCGTACCCCCATCGTAGAGGCCTGATGGTTATTATTACCCCTATATTACTAGTACTACTATACAGGTAGTACCCCTGGTTGTGGGTGATTGGATCAGGACTCCTGCCCCAAAGCGGAGGGGGGGGGGGGCTCTCGCCTTTCCCGAGATGAGCCACCACCACCGCGATGAGCTCGCGCGCGCGCAAGCTGAGTTTACCGCGGGGGCTTATGCAGCAACAGTCGCGGTCGCGTCTGAAAGAGAGGCACAGCTTTTTCATCAACTCTCTTCTTCTAGAGACACCCTTATAGCCGAATACCCGACCGATGAAAGAACGATGCCGGCACTCAGAGAAGAAGAGAGAGCGGCGTGCGGGATCTTGATGATCATGGCGGTGGTATACGGGTGGTGTAGCAGGGTGGGGCACGCGGGGCTGAGAGAACAAGGCACTACTGTACTACACTGCCGTGTAGATCCACGAATCAGAATCATCAACATATATGCTGCAAATATAACGCAAGGCTCCCGTTATGTTTTGGGGACGCTGCGGAAGAAGCATGGGTGGGTTGATAAAAGTGTGTGCTCAACGGTAAGCACGCTTGCACTAAAACCTACGCTATACAATAACCTCTATACGCTAAAAGGTTAGTTTTATAAAAAAGATCGTGTCGCGATAAAAGGTTCTACTGCTACAGCATTAAGGCTTGCTATGAATATTGTATGTTGTGTCGGTGGCTCCGTGACGCTGTGTTGTACACGGTAGGAGCCACGGCTTCGTTCTCGTCGCCAGCCCGCCTCCGGAAAAGTTAGGTACCCCCTCTGCTGCCGTGCCACGCATGCCCCCCTTCAACACGCGGTCAGTCGAGACGGCGGTGTGCCGGAGGGAGCGGCGAGCCGCGAGGCATACAGCGCTCACGCCGGATGCTACCAAGCGTGCTACTACTGATACTACTGCTGATTGAACGCATGCTTTTATACGAGTTACAACGATTTTATAGGGGGGAGCTCTACGTATAGTAACTAGGACACACCCGTACATCGTGGAGACGGGGCCACAGCTTGTGGCTTAGGAATCGGGGACCAGGGGCTATTTACGAGATCACGCGATACGAGAAACTTCGAGAAAGCGCGGCAAGTGAAGAAGGTAGGTCTCGACGTCAATCCAGAAGCATGCAGGTTACGACAGAAGAAGGTAGGTCTCGACGTCAATCCAGAAGAAATAATAGGGTGGTATGTATACATTCACCTTTATTATTTGGGATCTCTTAGGTACTTTTTTTTTCTGTTTGTGTGGCTTTTGTTTTGAGTGAATGGCGCTGGAGTGCTTAGACGTCATTGTTACCATACACCGCCATACTGTTTCATGCACTCGCCGTCATATAGCTCATTCACTGCCATACACTGTTACCATACACTGCCATACATGATCCTAGACTGTCATACACTACCATACACTTGTCCAGTCACCATGCTTGTTGTCCTTCAGATAGTTGGTTTTTGCTGTGGTGCGGGTGACAAACGGAGCAGAAGTGATCTATTGCAAGAAGCAGGACAACACGGAGGGATAAACCAACACGGCACAGGTAGGTGCATTGATTGGTGGTAACGCAAAACAAATTGCCGTGAGATTATCAGAAGAGTACTTTCACTCTTCGCACTGTTTCTCCTCCTGCTCCTCGGCCCCAACGGGGTCTCGTTAGCCCGCGCCCAGCGGTTCCTTTGGGCGGTCAGCCGCCCACTGTCCGCAGTCGGCGTACGAAGCAGAGTCTGCCATGCCCCTCTGCCAGCCTTCGGATACCGTTGGCCGTTGGGCGCCGTGTGGGTTACGTAGTGGCTTAATCAGGCGTATTTCGAGCCACGATATTTGGCTGGAATCGGCCGGCAAGCATTGGCATACGACGCATGCTACGATAGAGGTGCACCATGTTTTTTCTGACCTCCTCACTTGAGGAGCGTTATACTAATAGCAAGTAAAAAAGGATTTTGGTGGAAAATAAAAGTGCTGCTGGATGAGAAAAATCACGACCGAAGTATACTCTGAAACATTATTCGTCACAAAAATGAAAAAACGACGAATTTGGGTTAAGGAGCCCGATCGTTCAGAAAACGAATCGGTCAAAAAGTGCTACCTCTACCGTAGCACGCGTCATACACCGTCATACACTCCATACATTGTCATAAACTTCATACATTGTCACATACAAGCATGCGCACGTGTGCTACGATTATAGAGGCATAGCAATTTTCGGCTGAAATGTTTTCGAAATGGTCGGATGACCCCTTCACCCTATTAAACAGCCGATATTTATCACCATTCATTGCATAGTTTGGGCCATGGTATCATTCAGCGGGTATACGCATACCTTTCATTATTTTACTTCAAAATCATTTTTTTTGGTGAGGTATTGACCACCTCAAGTGACCACAACACCCTAGAACAAAATCATGGTTGCACCTCTACCTACCGTAGCACACGTCTGTCTGCGCTTTCATGCATATGCCATGATGCCCATCATACACTTCTTCTGCCGGGTGACGCGTGCTACGCTATTAATAGAGGTACGTATAGGTTGTACCTTTTTTTGGCTGAAATGCGTTCTGAATGACGGAGGGGCTCTGCTTAACCCTTTTAGAACTGCACTGTCTAAAACTAAACATTTCACTCTAATTCCAAGTGTTTTTTCCCCACATCGCGACTGACTGCAGTCCTAAACCGTCGGAATTTCGTTCTCGTGTTGAAGCATTGCAAGTTTTATGACAGAGGTAGTCCCAGTGACACTTTTTGCTGATTTTGTTTCTGAATGATCGGGCTGCACCTGACCTTAACCCAAATTGTATGTACTGGTTGGTTGCTGTCGCATGCCGCAACTTGACATACTGTAGCATGGGCAGTCTACGGTAGACCCCACCCAGTAGATTTGGTGGAGTGTTGAATGGTTGGAGCACTCATTGTATTGCAGACCGCCAGACAGACCGCCAGACAGACCGCCAGACAGACAGGCAGTTGCAGACCGCCAGACAGACCGCCAGACAGACCGCCAGACAGACAGACCGCCAGACCGCCAGACAGACCGCCAGACAGACCGCCAGACAGACCGCCAGACCGCCAGATCGCCAGACAGACCGCCAGACCGCCAGACAGACAGACAGACAGACAGACAGACAGACAGACCGCCAGACCGCCAGACCGCCAGACCGCCAGACCGCCAGACAGACAGGCAGACAGGCAGGCAGGCAGACAGGCAGACCGCCAGACCGCCCGTCGCATCTTTATCCCACGCATTGCATTTAGTTATTTCCTGAAGGGTTGTCGGCAATGCTCAGCACGGGACGGCCAGAACTCGGTGCGACGTGTGACGCACTGTCCCGCTTATTGAATCTCGCGCTCTCTCTACCGATGCAGCGGGGCGGGACTGGAACGCTCTGGATCGCGAAACTCGCGCGCCCATGACAACAGTACTCATATTGTGGTGTGATGTATTAATCTGAACGGAAATATAACGACCAGCCGTGGATAAATGTAGAGTCCCAATGGCCCTTATTATATTGCCGTCCGTATTCACTCTCCCTAGGATCGGGGCAATCAATGCTCAGCGCGTGACGGTCAAGACTCGGCGGGGCATGAGACCCGGTGTTCCACTGGCTGTGGCACCCAGCCTCCCTACCCATGGGGCAAAGCCGGGACAGGCGCTCTGGAGACCGAGATCATGATTCCAGACAGACAGACTAAAATCATTTAATAATACGAGTAGATTTCTAAAACAATCTGTTTTTGGGTGGTCCTCATGGGGGTCCCTCGGAAAAAAAAGCGTTGCACCTTTGGTATTAACTAATAGCAAGTGTCTATTATGGTCCCCCGTAACATGTACGTAGAGGAAACCGGCCACGGAAATCAGAAAACACGATGTACGATGGGCCGAAAAAAAACGCATCCCTCTATGTGTAGGCAATAGTTTTGGATCTGATTACGTCCTACTTTATGTCCCCGCGAAACAGTAGTGAAGCCACGGATATTTATGCCAGAGGATGATTGATCCCCCAACGCCACATATGTATCTTCGCAACGTCTGACCCGTGCCATTCACTCCCCGAACCGCGGTTTCCCCGATATCATGCACCTTCCCCCGGCCTCTCAAAATGTTGTTGTTTTCGCTCCGTCTACCACGCCGAAAGCACAGTAAAGGCTATACGATACATACCCGCTATATACCCCCTGACAAACACGCCAACATCACAGTACGTACTACAGGCTATCCGCTACATGCACGACATGAGTACCCCCCCCACACACACAACAACCTTTATAAAAGCACAAGACGTCCTACATGGACTACTCGCTACCCCCGAACAAACACGCCACCGGCCGGTTGCACAGTAGTAGTTGCATTCAAAAATAACTAGATGTAGGCCTCCTGCTGATTGGCCGGCTGAGGTGTAAGCCTCGCGCTGATTGGTCGACAGAAGTGTAAGCCTCGTGCTGGTTGGCCGCAGAGGTGTAAGCCTCTTGCTGATTGGCCCGCCTAGGTGTAAGCCTCGTGCTGATTGGTCGCGCAGGATTTTTATAGTACATCATATCCAATCCAGGAAACAACGCCCTATGTGTACGTAGACCATGCGGGCTATATACGGCTCCCGCGACCGGCCACATGAGCAAAAATACTAGATCATACATGGTAAAAACATATGTACCTGCCCTGAAAAAGTCTACTGCAAGTAGAAAAACGGCGAAGAAAGCACTGCTGTACAGGTACTAGATATCTATGGTCCGTCCGAGGCGCGAAAATATTGTGCGCGCTTAAACCAAGCCGACGGACAGCAACAGCAACAGCAACACCATATATATCATCATAGCCGGGTACTGGTGTGCACGTTAGTACGCTTCTATGGGGCAGAGCAGGTCCACCCAGTCGCGTTCGTAGTTCGGCTCGTCTTTGGTGCACTGCCTGATAGCTTCGGCCAGGATCTGGTGGAAGTCCGTGGTGAAGTGCAGAACGTCCCAGAATATGAACTTCTCCGGGCTTTCACAGATTGCTCCAGAGGCGTTACCCTCGAAGCAGGTCTGGCAGGGGGAAATCGCGTTAGCGCAGAGGGCGCAGTCCTCCTGGCACTCGGGGTTACGCAAGGCCTGGAACTGTACAGGAAAAAAAAAATCATAAAAAACAAAACGAACAGAAACTTGGTGAGATTTGATTGGCAAGGCATAAATTAAGTACATGTCACCCTTTCAGATTTATTTGGTGTACTCAGTAGTATATCGTCGGTGTGAGGAGTTGGTACTACTGTAACGTCATTCCAAGCGGGGCTGGATTATTGGTATAATTGTTTTTGTCATCAAGTATTTAAGGTATGATTGATAAGATAACTTTTTTCATGTTTGTGAAGTCATCGGATTTCTTTTTCAGAGTGGTTCCTCTTGTTACATATAGTCTATATGTGTGGATGGTGTTGTCGGTATGAGGCACAAGAGCTGCACATACCGGTAGTCATATATGACAAAAATCGAATAGTAAATTAACTAAAATGAACCAGAAGACTTGAAACAACAGTAAAACCAAAATGTACAAAAAAGGCTTGAAAAGGAGACAAATTAGACCTACTGTGCTCATGTGTGCACATCACGAAAAAACATGCAAAACATACAGTAAGGAAGAGGAAACAACAACAAAAAACAAACGGCTTGGACGACCATAAATCTTTGAAATATACTGGTTGGCACCTTAGATGTTTACGGCAAAGATGGCATACACACCTCGGGCCCCATAATGTCCGCCGTATCGTCGATGAAAAAGTCGACGGTCAGACAAGGTTCGTTCAACGTCGCGCCACCGGTGAACCCCAGGCTCTCGAACTCTTCAGGGGCATCAACTATGGCCTGGCAGAAGGTAAAAATACAGAGAGAGGGGCGAGAGAGCGACGGAACGTGAAAAGCAGATTCGCGCTTTTTAATAAGACATACGTCATGACCAGGGTTGTTGCACCGGTTTTGTTTCTTAGGGTGGTCCGTCTTACAAAAAACTGACATTGAGAGAAAAAAAAGGAGGAAAATTGAACCCATCTAGGGGACAATTTGGTGACAATATGCTTGGGAATAGGAATCAGATTTGTTTTTTTTAGTTGGGACCGTCGTTTGGTATTTGTTTCTGTTGATCTCTGCATTCATCCGTGCATGCCCCCAAGGCCGATCAAATCTATAAGGGGGTAAACGAGCCCACACAAAGCAGCTAAAGTAATTGTTGGGGGGAGTTGAGGGAAAATCACAGTGAAAAACAAATCAAATTTAAGTCAGTCCGAGGTCACAATATAGGCAGGCAGCCCCAATATAACCCTGACGTGTGACAATAGCCCCCAAGATAATAAAACAACAAGCCATATAAAACAAAAGCACATACTTCTCCTGTACGAGTACGAACCGTAATCCCGCTCCCTCCCTCCCTGGTGAAAACTTACCGCTCCCAGGGTGTACAGATCGAGGACCCGCACTTGAGGAAAGGCCAGGGCTATCGCCTCAGCAGCAGCACTCATTTGAAGTGCCACCTGGTCCAAAACGATGGCCAGCTCGGGATCGATACCCTGCCAGCACGGACCCATCATTATAAACAGCGGGAGGTGATTAAAAAACATATATACATACGGTATACATATATAAGGGACATTTTTTGTTTTTTGTTCTGTTTTTTCTTCTCATGGACGATAGGTGTGGGGGGGGCACCAAAGCGTCCGCCGCTTCGGTTCGAAACACCCCCATGCCTGTCCCAAACGCGATCAACCATTCAAACAGGAAGGGAGGAGATATTGGGGAAATAAGAAAAAACAAATCGCACGAGGTAGGTGCCTTGCTCGTTTTTACTCGTCGACGATCGCTGGGCCCATCGTGATGTCGATATCTACAGCGTTCAGCGTGTGAGACCAAACGAGACTGCTGCCGAAAGCCGAACAAGACTCAAGTGCTCCCTCCGACCGAGGTGGCGGGAGCATTGCTATCATAACACCATTTGTAATTAATACATACCAGTACATTACTATTTGGTTCCCCGTATATTATACCTTCGGACCAACTCAAAAGACAAATTAGTAAAAACGGCGCATAATCAAAATCCAATACTCGTATCTCAAGGGTAAAAATGCTATTTATGTATGAGAGACGCGACCATATATATAGAACCTGCATTTCCTGCGACTCTTCCAAGCTTCAACTTCACGGGAAAAAATAAGAAACTATGGGAGAGGTTTATATACCGGAGCTATATACCGGAGCTAACAAAAAAACCCCGTTCTTAAAATAAGAAATCGTTAAATAAGAAACCAGTTCTTAAAAAAAGAAACACAAAGTTAGACGACGTACAAACATTAAAAGACGACATCATCAGGTCTTGAAAAAAAACTAAAACAAGACATGCTTTTCCCAAATAAGAA
Organism: Saccharina japonica; assembly: GCA_008828725.1. NCBI lineage: Eukaryota > Phaeophyceae > Laminariales > Laminariaceae > Saccharina > Saccharina japonica. Next base: position 366,239 of record MEHQ01002813.1, read on the forward strand.
ATGAAGCCCAGGCCAGTATCCCCGCTTTTTTCATTGCGAGAGAGCCGGTGCTTTACATGAACCAACCACTCACGGGCACGCCCCTGGGGGATCCGATGTTGCCGAGTAGAATCCTCCCCGTCACCCCGCCCTGAATGAGCCTTGTGACACCCGCCTGCCAGGCTTCGACAACTTCCTGGGGTATCACGGAGGGGAGGGGGGGTGGGGGGCATCCATCCATCCATCAGTGGGCGGGTATTGTATTCATATTAATATTAATAGTATAGTAGTATTGGTGTAAGCAAATTTCGGGTTGTAGGAGATTTGGGACAAGTCCAGAGGGAGCACATTCAACAAGTACAGCATTGATAGACCAGACGAAGGTGGGGGGGGGGGGGGGGGGGGGCATCCACCCGTGTGTGGGGCGCCAAGGTTATTCGGAGGGGGCAGAGTTCGGGTTATAACCGCTTTCGGACAAGTCGAGAGGTACGTATATACTCGTGATTATACTATACTATACTATACGAGTAACACATTTTTGACAAATACAGCAGTGATTGATTGATTGATGGGCTACACGAAATAAATAGAGGATGGCATCCGAATTTGGCCACACGAACGTAGATACATACGCCTACCGGGTGCTAGAGTGTTTTCCCCACGAAATCGACCAAGAACCGCGCCGGTGGTCTGATGGTATCCTCGGTTGCCGCTAGAGTTTATTTCGTGAGTTCGAATCCCACGCGGGTCGTACTTTCGAGATTATTTGCAAAAAAATAAAACAAAAAAACGGAATCAACTGCGGATAATGCGTAGCAGCAGCGGGTGGGGTAGAATGGCCAGTCGACGTGCAAGTCGACGAGGGAAGAAAGGGCCGAAGTCTCCTCGCGGTAAAAATTCAAGGCACGAATAACCATGGTGGGGAGGGAGGAGGGAAAATAGCCTACTTTGGGTGACCCCCAGGCCTGAGTTACGACTCGGAAGGCGAGAGATACAATAAGGGCAAAATATAATACATGGGATGGGGTGGAAACAAGAAAAAACAAAAGTGCGGTCGGAGTTCGTAGTAAAAGCACGCGGCGTTTTTAGTCCCTCACCCTGATCACAGGCACGAAGGTAGGCGTCGGGACTCCATCCACGACGTCGAAGACGTTTTCGAACGCGACCGGATCCACGTAGCCCGCCCCACCGAGAGTGTAGCGGGCTATTGCCTGAGGAAGCCTTGACAGTTCGTTGCCACCAATGGCGATGACGTGCGTGTAATCTAGGGACGGAGCACGAAGGCACGAGGTCGTAACGGATGATCGGGCAAAAGAGTAAGCACGGCGTTTTGTGATTTTTTGTTGATGCTTACAGACAGTAGATCTTCCGCTAAATACAGCGGGAGAAGTCAATGGTGTTCTTGGTCTTCAGATCTTCCGGCAAAGATAGAGAAGTCAGGAGAGTACAATTCACGATACTGCCGATGTTCAGACCTTACCACGAAATATGACACGCTTCAACGGTGCTTGATGTTTGATGTCTAGATCTCCCGCCGAATATGGTGAGAGAAGCCAATGCTGTTCTTGATCGTCAATACCAGATATTTCGACAAAGAAAAGATAAGTCAAGAGAGTCATTTCACGACGCATCGCCAATCCTTACCGAACACGGCATATCAGTCGTCAACGCTGGTAAAAGTGTAATAGTAGTTGAGAGAGTGGTCTTTCCGATAATAATTATTCTTTCTCGTTCCAGGAAGAGGCACTACTAGCCAAACAGACGTGTCAGGAGATTAACAACCTTCACCCCTTGACATAAGAACATACATATTTGCTTAAATTTGGCCTTTGACTTGGCACCAAACTATTACGGGAGACCCTAGTAAATAACTACCAGGTATATAATAGGACCAAATATTGTTAGTAAAAGTAGGTAAATATATAGGTTTTTGTGTTTACCGTAGGTTCTATTTACTATGGTCCCCCGACACCCTCTTGGCGGCGCAAGCCTTGCCTTGCTTTGCCTTGCTTGGCGGGATGTCCTCTGATATATTTGCTTCTAACTGCGGCACACAACATGTAGCACCCCCCACAGAGCGTCGCTTACCGAGGGTTTCCTCCGGGTAGTGGGCGATATCGTTGAAGTACCGGGTGACCTGCTCTTCCAGCGTCTGCGGACAGATGGAAACAGAAACGCCAACAGCAGGGGATGAGGATCAAATACAGGGGTATACTCATAGTCAGAAATCAATTCGTAACGCCAAATACAGGGGATGGGGGTCGGACACAAAAAACAAGGGCATATTTTTATTCAGAAACCGCTAGGATAACGCCAAGCACAGTGGGTGGGGGTCAATGTCAGGGGACGGGTTGATACTATAGCGTCATTTTACCGCCTTGGCGACGGTCTCGACTCCTTCTGTGCTGGAGATTCAGCCACTGCTAATACCTTCCTCAGGGTCTGAGCACCCACCATACTATATTTATGGTTGCGAGTTTGATCACGCCAACAGTGAGAGGGGCCCTACGGCTTATTTATACGTCGCCCCTGCTGGCATGAGGTGCTTGCACCGAATCGGGGTGTGTACTCATGTGATGCATGACCGTAGAGTGTAAAAGCTTCTGCGAGTTGATTTGGGTGAGCCGGAAAGTAAAGCGATGTTTGGACCCCTTATCCCAAGTCGATTGAAATATTAGAAAAGGCTGGACGACATGGACGCAGCGTACACGGCTATAAACCGAGCTTGAATCGTACCTAAACTAGTTGAACAAAAAAGTAGTACTCGTAGTAGTAGTAGTAGTAATAGTAGTAGTAGTAGTAGTAGTAGTACATAGTAGTAGTAGTAGTAGTAGTAGTATATGCTGTACCAAGTGCGAACTCACCGCGGTGGGAAAGTCTTCCCCTTCACCGGTGTATCCCGTGCAGGCCTCGCGAGAGCGAAACGCGTCCGAAGCGGAAGCCGAGCTAGTCGCGAAGTTCAGCTCCTATTCCCCCGCAATTATCAGGCATGGTCGGAGGCACACGGAACAGCGAAACAACCACATCAGTCGTGCGGGGAGGGGACATAATCATACTACACCTCATCATATTACACCGCATCATGCATGGTCGGCGGCAGAACATAACAACACAGCAACAGCATATGCTCCACCAACATCAGGCGCGGCGGAATGTGAGCTGGTTGCGAAGTAGGGCTCCTATTCTCCCGCATCACCGCATCATATTATGGTCTGCGCAAGGAAACACCACCACCACAACAACAGCAACAACAACAACAACAACAACAAACGGCTTACTATAAAACTGAGTAGTAACTACTAGGGTACCCAAGACATCACGAATCACACACGACTACCACAAATGGCATATACGTGCACAGGACGAACATTATACGCAGCTTTCAAAGTTGAGTATCAACTATTCAATCAGCCGAACCCACAGCCGACGTACACATAGTTTTTAACAACATTAATAACACCAACACCAACACCACAGCCACCACCGCCACCACCACCACCACCACCACCACCACCACTACCACCACCGCCACCATCACCACCGCCACCACCACTACCACTACCACTACCACTACCACTACCACTACCACTACCACTACCACTACCACTACCACTACCAACATTCAGTGTATAAAGGAGATTGAAAACACCACCAAAGAAAAACGTGTAGACCGTAGCCATATTCGGAATATGGAACGGCTAGCCAGGGAGGGGGAAGGGGGGGGGTTGGAACATCACTCACATCTGGCACACGGAGCCAGGATGGCCACACTTTCCCATTGGTGGGTGCTCCAGGCGCTGGGAGGTACGCCCTGAACTTTGACTGCGAGCACGAAAACAAAAGCAAGAATAGCACCATAAAATAGTCAGTGAAACCATTGCGTGCTGTCAAATTTTGTTAAAAAACAAACACTGCGTGGGACGGCGTATATATGCACGATATAGGTTGTTCGTGGTAGGGGGGGGTATAGTTAATTAATTTAGCGAAAGAGGGGAAATACTAAGTATGATAATATACAATAATTGTATTATGATAATATGTGGTATACGAAGTAGGTTGTTCGTGGTATGGGGGGGGTACAATTAATTAATTTAGCGAAAGAGGGAAAATAATATCATATTCGTAAAATGGCCCAGCGGAACCACTGCTTGATTGACAAAAGTGTTAAAAAACGAACACTGCGCGAGATGATATATTTCAGAAAATGGTCAGTGGAGCGAGCCACCACTGCTTGCTTTATCAAATTTATAAAAAAAAAACGAAGTGTGCGTGGGGCGGCGTATTCGAATAAAAACGTTCGACACGTAAGATCGTTTATGCCAGGTACGAACATTTGGAGAGTGTCCAGCGGGAGACAATCTATTGAGGCTGCGGCTTAATGCACACATGGTCTTGCGGACGTTAATATTTTGCCGCAGACTCTTAACAGTCGTACATGAACCATCGTCGTTCAGCTGGAATACTGTAAATCATCGATGAAAAAGGGTCTCGATCGCTTCGCTCCCTCGGCCTTGGTTCGAGATCTACATACCTGTGGCACTAATCTAAACCTCGACAAGAAAAGGACCCCTTTGCAGATTCGAGGTGCCTTAATATTTAAGCCGGTTGCTTAACCGGATTCTGCTTGGTTTCACGACCGATTGACCGAACGGTATCCCGGAGAAGAAATAAACCAGGATCGGCGATTGTTGTGTTCGACCAATCAAGACGCACCTCACAAAACCAACACACGAAAACACACAAGACAGTCAATCGTAGGGGCATCATCAGCAGCAGCATCAATCAGCAGCGTTGAACAGCACCGATGCACACAATTTGACGGCAATTACAGATATACCACTATTAATACTTGTTGCGTGAGTTCCTAGAAAGTAATCGATAGTGACCTTGGGGTAACACCGTGGTTTCTATTTGCAGAGATCGTGCTTCGTCTGGCAAGAACCGCGGCGATGCCGCAGTATGTCATGTACAGCAGTACCGCAGCGGTACTACAGTAGAAGGTGTGCTATAATAGGACGGAATTTAACAGGAGACACCGGGAGACATACCCATGCTTGGACAGCGGCCTTTGGTTGTCTACGTAATACGGTACACTGGACCTTCGCCAGAGGCACGGTGCTCCTGCTGTATACTGCATTGCATGCGCGTGTTTTCGTTTTTACTAGTACCCAGCTACGTATGATACGAGTACATCGGTGTACCCAGTACGTATCCGCCCTGCTTCTCCATCCTACGGAGCAAAGACACAAATTCAGACTGTGTGATTGAACTCCGAAATATCTTTATGAACGTGTTTTTCAGGTATTATGATATTCGTAGCAGTCTGCCCCAGAGACTACCTGCAGCAAACGGCATCCGTACGTACCACCTATGACGGTCAGGAATATAACACCCGTTGAAACTCTGATTGATGTGGATATCGAACCGGGATTATTTACGTACGTACGCGTCTCCGGAATGATACCCGGAAAATACAAGTACGAGTCGTACGTCGTACGTACTCGTATATACGTACCTTCTTGTACTTCAAACAAAAGAAGCGCCCTTCGTAACCACGGGAAGGACAGAGCTACAACTATTAATATTAGACTACGCATCCGCCTAAGGACTGCAGTACGTACGGCAGAAGTACGACGAGTCTCCCCACTTGGTTATCTTCCCGCAAAGCATACGCGTACTTGTACAGATGTACTTGTTGGACATCAGCGGCAATGCAAGGAGGGTGCCGAGAATCATCTCCCCTGCTTTTTTACACTCTCTCTCTCTGTCTCACATCGCTGTCCGGTGCCTCGAAGAGCTTTTCCCACGGAAACGGCCCGATGCCTGGGGTGTCCACGCTCGCCGGCGCGTTGAACCTCCTGCCCGCGTCGGAGCCAGAGTCGCCGAACACGACAATCTGCCAAGGAAGTGAAGAGCGCAGGGGGGGCGGGGGAGGGATCATCGGAGCTATGGTTACGTGTGTGGGCCTCTGTACCTTCTATATATGTACCCTGGTACGTCCTTTTGTTGTACAGCCGAGGTCCAGCAGTAGTTATGTGTTAGACTTAGACTACTGCTGTACGGGTACTGCTGCTGTACTCGTATTAATAGTACCATTCTCGGGAACGATTTTCCATATGTAAGAGGTGCTGGCTGGATTTGGTGCCACGATGTCCGCAAATATAAGAAACGTTTTGATATCAATGTGGATACCAAAACAGCATTTACATTTCCGGACAGCGTGGTACTTTCTTTCTTCGAGCTATGTATGTACAGGCAGTACCAGGTGTANCCCGATGCCTGGGGTGTCCACGCTCGCCGGCGCGTTGAACCTCCTGCCCGCGTCGGAGCCAGAGTCGCCGAACACGACAATCTGCCAAGGAAGTGAAGAGCGCAGGGGGGGCGGGGGAGGGATCATCGGAGCTATGGTTACGTGTGTGGGCCTCTGTACCTTCTATATATGTACCCTGGTACGTCCTTTTGTTGTACAGCCGAGGTCCAGCAGTAGTTATGTGTTAGACTTAGACTACTGCTGTACGGGTACTGCTGCTGTACTCGTATTAATAGTACCATTCTCGGGAACGATTTTCCATATGTAAGAGGTGCTGGCTGGATTTGGTGCCACGATGTCCGCAAATATAAGAAACGTTTTGATATCAATGTGGATACCAAAACAGCATTTACATTTCCGGACAGCGTGGTACTTTCTTTCTTCGAGCTATGCATGTACAGGCAGTACCAGGTGTACACATACTCGCTGCTCGTAGGACACGAACGGCAGTAGAGTAGAGTACTGCTAGCTGTACAGCAGAACGAGACACACACTTGCCTTGGGGTTGTCGCGCCATTTCTTGTGATGGGGTCGCCGCAGCGACTCCGGTTCTTCGAGCGAGGCGGACGCTGCGCCAAGGAGCAAGCTAATTGCCACGAAGTTGGCCATCCTCCCCAATTGACTCGACTCAACAGCAGCAGCAGCAGCAATAGCAGCAGTAGCAGCAGCAGCAGAACCACCAGCAGAGTAGTACGAGCGTCTGTCACTTAGAGTGTACAGGTATCGAGGCACAGCAGTATAGCGGCAATAACAACGAAAGAGATGGCCGGCCGCGCAGGGGTTCCGCTAGAAGAACAGAGGACAGAAGAAGAGTGAAGAGTGTGGGAGACTCAAGTACGGTTGTGGTGACTGGTGAAAAAAGGGGGCGTGCGAGGCGTGCGCGGGGGTATGGGCCGAAATTCCCGTCGGTTGGGGTTGGTGGATCTTGGGGTCTCGAGCGTGGTCCTTGGTGCAGAGGCGGGTGTTGATTGGCTGTCGGTGATTGATTGAATGGTTGATTGGTTCCGGTCAAATTTATTTGCAGCTCGGACATTTTTTTTCGTTTTATTTCGTTTTTCTGCTTTTTTCTGTTTGGTTTTTTGTTCTTCAAAAATAATACTCTCGCCACCCGAAAAATGATTGGATCAATCCGATCAACCTATAGAAATTTCCTCTACTTTTTCCCCTCCATCATATATAGCACCGGCTGTTCTTTACCGCATTTCGCGATCTGCATCTACGTACGATCTACATCTTTCAACGCAGATCTATATCCCCGTTCTTGTTGGATACGATTCTCAACACGTTGCTGGGTGGGACCGCCGTATGATATCATGATATCCGTATGAAAAGGTTAAGGCTTCCCGGGTTGGGTCTATCTTTTTTACTCCAGATGCAGATAGATTTAGATTTGTATATATATACAAACGCTCACAAAATGGCCGAAGGCGAGGAAAAGTACACATTGTAAGATTATCTACTCGTCGCGCAGTAGATTAACCGTGTCTGCCCGAAGTTGTGTGGTTTTGGGTTTGGTTTGACAGTTTGGTTTTTTACCTCCTTTATATTTTCCTCCGTCCTCTCATCAAAAATGGTTGATGTCTTGTGTATGGTCCGCTACTCTACGGCACATACATACGTACAGTAGTATCCTCTACGCTTTTGACACCACACAGCCGTTGTTGTTGTTGTTGTCTTCACATTAAACTCGTTTCCGTTGCTAATCCCAATAGTCTGATCTAGCAAGATCACAGCCCGTGGTCACAAAAGTGCTAGAGCCATCAGAGGATCCTAAAGAACACGCACACTTAGCAGGGAAAGGATACGCAAGTCCGAATAGGTACACCTAAAACCCCTACATACAGCATGTTATGCGTGTCCAAAACTGAACTACACGCCCGCAATCTCTATTCGACTACAGCAGCATCGTCCCTCCCACTCTTTACCAATGAATTTGCCGACTACAGCGTAAATACTGTCTGAAGTGCTGTCTGTACAAAAACACACGGTAGGCGTGGGAACAAGATGGAGCACGCAGCTGCTGTCTGAAGTGCTGCCAGAATGACAGTCCGCGGGCACACAGTGAAAAAGAACAGCCAACCAAAGCCATCACGTCAATTGGCAATTACCCGAATCTATCCTGAACGTCTGTGTTAGGCACAGCATTATAAACATCGACACTGATTAGGAATCGTTCCACATTGAAGGGGTCTTCCACGATCAGGCACACAATTAAAGCACCCGGGGTGTCCGCGCCATCTCTGCCGCGTCTCTCTACAAAACCAGTGACGTCATCAACACAGACCCAATATCAACATTCAGGGAAAAAAAACGAAATAGTTATCAACAAAATTATGTTTGTCCGTGCGCCACGGATCGATGTTGCCCGTATGCCCCGGTGTCTCGCTGCTCCGGCGACACGTACTATAATAATACTGTCTTGTAGTACCTACTCGCACGTGTGATATATATAGGCATTCCAAACTGGACAGCATTATTTAGCTCTGTACGTATCCTTTGATTGCGCTGCATTACGCATTACAGAACCGAGGACACCTAATAAGAAACACAGGCTAATAAGAAAGCAAGGCTGCTATTATAGGAAGGAAATAAGAAATTCGATGGGGTCATTTATCTTGAAATTAGTGTAGAAAGCACCCTCTCTCAAATAAAAAAGAAATCCAGCCTGGAGCATATTTCCTGTTTCTTATTCGATGTCCCGTACTCCGATCTGTCTCTAATTGGTGTTTGTTGTTGTCTTCACATTAAAAACCGTGCCGGTCTCTCTATCCAGTACCTCCATCTGTCCGTACTAATCCAACACTTGACACCGTCGATTCCCGTGGTCACAGGCTAAATTACCCAAAAAAGGTATACTGAAATAAAAGTGGAACCCGAAGGGTCCGCAAAGCGATCAAAGTCAGTCAAAAACAGATTGTCTGGAGCCCTCCGCTCCCCTCTACACGCTATGTGAAAGTAAAAATAAAACTGGAAAGGTCAACATCACCAATCGGGGGTATACGCCACCTGATTCTATCTTGGTGCCCCTATAATGCCGGGGTGTTCCGTGCCGGGTTCACGCCGGTCAGGCAAACAAATCGAGTCCTCCACCCCGATTATAAACTCAGACATGATACGGGGGAAGGGAACTATGGTCCCGTGCTACTGATGTACCCCCGGCCTGCGAGCAGTGTAACTGCAAAAGGTCAAAAACAACGGAGGGAAAAAGACAAAGACAAGGACAAAGATACAAGTCAAAAGTACAAGCACACACTCAAACAAACAAGACCACAGATATAGCACAGACACGTCATCCCGAGGGGGTGGTGCAATGGTGCGGCGATGGGGGGAGGGGAAAAAAACAAACAAACCAGGAGAGTCAATCCGGCACATATCGCGCCACTCGGTCCGCCATTTCTCGCTTGTTTTCTTCCCTCGCCGATTCGTTCTTCTTCCGCACCCCTCCCGTCCCGTTGGTTCTTGTCGTCTCTTTAATATTGCTGCGCTCTTTGTCTCGCTTGGTCGCTCGTTTTCGGCTAGCCTCCTCTTCGTCCTTGTGCCAGGAGGTCATAAACCTCTCAGCTCCCTGCAGCACTCCCTTATACCACTGCCTTCCTCCCTTCACCTTCGCTGCTTCCGTCCAAACTGAATTCGGGACTCCGAAGACACATCTCTCGTCGTCCGTACAGCCGTGCGTAGCTCCGAACGTCTTGAAGTCGTCCTTCAGGCACGTCTGCCAGTTCCGCTCCGGGCACCCCGCGCCCGGGTCCTTCCCCCCCTCCAGCTCCCCGAACATCAGTCGTTTCGGGAGTCGACCATCTGGCTGCCTTGCCACGGCCCCCGCGAACAGCAGGCGCCGCTGCCGGACAGTGGCTTCCACGCTCTGGCACCCGACCCTCTTCAGGGCCTGGGCGTAGGACAGCTGCCGGTAGGTGCCTTGCTTGCGCTGGCACCCAATAACTTCTAATGCTCTATACTTTAAGAAGCTGTCTTAAAGCTGGTATCTTCAGGGCGAAGGGTCGGCGCAGACACTGGATGCGTGCGCCGTGTGGGTTGGATGTCGATGTGTGTTGTCTTCACATTAAACCCGTTCTTCCCACCCAACCACATCAAATCAGTACACCCAGTGTCTGTCCTGATTCCTAATCCTGTCGATGTACATTAAAAAAACGAACAAAAAGCCATACATCGTACGTATATTGTGCAAGGGGGCGGGGCCTGTGTTAGCTATAGGGAGCGGGGGGGCGAAACCACCTCCAGATAGTGGACGGTACGCCGGCGTGGTTTTGCACTTATGTTTTTCTTTAAAAACATACAGGGAATCCCAAGGGTGCGCGCGGATCTGAATCCCAGACACCCCACTACCCCCCCCCCCCCCCCCACCCCTCCCCATAGAA
>MEHQ01002813.1:376920-534490 GCA_008828725.1 Saccharina japonica
ACCCCCCCCCCCCCCATTTTATTTTTTTGGCGGTCACCAAAGCGGGCAGCCTAGTTAGATCATTTGTGCGGGGTGGAGAACCTTTGCTCCGCACAAGGGGAATGGTCGTACCACGTAGGGTGTATATGGTAAGGCACCCGCGAGGCAGGTACATAGTGCTCCCATTGCTGTCTCAGGGAGTGGCAACACCAGAAATTAAATTAACTCATTGAAGCTGTTGTCCATATGCAACTCCGCCTCAGAGGCGGTTCTTAGCAGGATGCAGCTCACCCTCCATGCGACTCGTCCAATACCTCACGGCGCTTCGCGCTTGGTGCAAGCAATGTCTGCCTGGTTGGTGAAAACCCGACATGCTCCGTCCGGGCATTGAAGGGATGCGAGGGTCTATGGTCATACGACTACGGCCGTGCACGACATGAGTACATCCCCCCCACCAGCGAAAAATAAATAGGGGGGTCTCTAAAACCAAGTGAAAAAGGAACAAAGAACGAAAAAAAATGTTTTCGCTCATTTCGTCCTGTGATCACAGCGATCCAGTTTGTTTTTGATTATGACTTCCCTAGGAGTGTGGTGTCGTTTTCTCTTTTTGTCGCAAACCCCTGGGTATCCCTGGGTATACAGAAGTAGAGGACACCAAATAAGAAACAGGAAACCTGGTCCAGGCTGGATTTCTCATTTGAGAGAGGGTGCTTTCTGGACTAATTTCAAGATGACGACTCTTGAAATTATTATTTTCCTCTAAATCTCAGCCTAGCTTTCTTATTAGCTTATTTCTTATAAGGTGTCCCGTACTGCTGTGTACTCATTCGTGTGTCCGAACGGCAATTCGCAGGGTCGTGTAACTGTCGTAGTACTGTGTGTTGCAGTGTGGTGCTGTTTGTTACGTGCTGGCGGCGACTGTGTGGATGATATATGGTACCTCGCACTTTATATATTTGATCGCTGCATATACCTGTGTCCCTCGAGAGGGTGAGAACATGTCCATACGAACTCATTTATATATATATTTTGCACCAAGCTGACACAATTCGTCGAATACCACCAATGAATCTCCTCCAACCAATTCTCCTCCCCTTCGCGTACTCAATAGAATACGCACTACGTACCACCCTTTACCCAAACATTGTACTTGCTGTATATTGATAAGGAAACGAGTCCTCGTACGAGTAAGATCCGGGCCGATATTCACAGGAAACACGTTTGGCACCGCTGTTGTGCTGAAGTTAGGGTAGAGTGCACTTTCTAAGTAAGAGGTTCAGCCTGCTCCAGGCGCGTTTTGACCTTTTTTTTTTCTGAAATACCGGGCTCCTTAACCCAAATACGTCGGTCCTAAAATTCTTGTGTTGAAATATTTTTTCATTTTATAACTGTGCTACGTATGGGATTGATCATCGGGGTGGCACTTTTATTTTCCTAAAAAAACAATCAGTTTGTGGGTGACTCACTATTAGTATGGAGCCCCGCACTCAGGTGACCACGCTCAGAAAAAAACACGGTGCACCTCTACCGCCGCATGCCGTCACCAACACTTTTTATTCATTTCTATCCCAACAAGAGGAGTTTGAGCTGGAAGGAAAAGCGAGGATACAAAAAAACAGGACAACAGGTGTCTTGTCCCCGGCGGCATGCATCAGACATACCACCAGTAGATATACTGCGATAGTCGATATACAAGTCTGAATATTCAAGCTGTGTGCTTTTTAACTTTTTAACGCATTCACCGGCGGGTTATATACGCAAAACGCGATACCTATCAACTAGTCGTAGGCCTAGAGACGGCGTTCGCGGTTGACTCTACCAACTAGAAACGAATGCCCCACTACGCCCGCTGGACAACAAAAGTCCAACATCACCGGCAAGCGTTGGCATGCTGGAGATGTGTACACGTGCTATTACATAGTTTCCTTTTCGGTAAGCGTCACAACAGCACCATTAGCACGCTTAAACTTCCCTTAATGCTGCATCTTTTGAGTTGATCACCAGGAACCTCACATCCAACCACGCCACCACTCCACCACATATAACCCTATGTACAAGTAGTGCCCCGCTATGCACCATTCTGCCACATTTTACCTTGTTGCAAGCACTCTATATACCACTCCGCGCAGCAAACACCCCCCCTGGTCAATGGTCGAATGACTAAGGAAATACACAAATGAGTACGCCCCACCCACCCCCCCCGGAGAAATCTTGTAAACGTTTGGCAGCTCTCCCCCACCCCCTCCCTCCTCTCGAAGTTTGTCTTGTTCTCTCCGTTCACCACGTCGGAATCACAATTAGCCCTACACAGGGCACCCACTCCCTCGCAACAAACACGCGGTACGCACACAGTACGCACTGCAGGGTTCCCGCTTACCCCCGAATAAACACGCCACCATCAATCGCAATGCGTACTACAGGGTTCCCGCTTACCCCCAAACAAACACGCCACCATATCAATCACAATGCGCACTACAGGGTTCCCGCTCCCCCCCGAATAAACACGCCACCCAACCACGATGCGCACTACAGGGTTCCCGCTTACCCCTGAATAAACACGCCACCATCAATCACAATGCGCGCTAAAGGATGCCGTCTTACCCCCAAAAAACACGCCACCATTAACCGCGATGCGCATTACAGGGTCCCCGCTTCCCTCCGAAAAAACATGGCACCATCAACCACGGTTCGCACTACAGGGTTTCCACTCACCCCCGAATAAACACGCCACCACCAATCACAATGCGCACTAAGGGGTGCCAGCTCAACCCCCAATAAACACGCCACCATCAACCACAACGCGCACTATAGCCCCCCCCCCCCCCCCAAACACGCCGAAATCACAATGCGCCCTATATACCAACTGCTACCACCTGATAAACATGCCACCGACGCCGAAACCACAATACGCCCTATACATACCTACCACTACCACCTGATAAACACGACACCGACCGGGTGAACATACATACATACTTCGTATATACACAGCGAGATATAATCCTCCTCGCTACCCCCCAATAAACATGCCAAAAACACATTACGCCCTTCACATACGGACCACTATCTCCCAACAAATACGCCGCAGGCCCGGTGCACACACACATTATTAGACAAAGCAGAATGAACCTCCTGCTGATTGGTCGGGTATTGGTCGGCTGGGATAGGTGCCTTCAGTTCGGCAAGGCCCCCGTCTTGTGCAATACAAACACACTTGTCCCTTATACGCCCTGTTTCCTGCGTTTTGCGCCTCGGCCCCTCGAACACTGCTTCCCTCTACTTCGCGTTGGAAACACAAGGACAGCCCCCCTCCAGAAGCGAGGTATAAGCTCCGTGCTGATTGGTCGGCCGAGGGGTAAATCACGTGCTGGTTGGTCGGCTGAGGTGTACGGCTTGGGCTGATTGGTCGGCTAAGATACCCTACGTTCGGCGAGGCACCGCCTTGCACCCCCCCCCCCTATACTTTCTAGCCCTCTTTCCTGCTTGAAACCTCAACGATACCATTGCTCTCTCGAACATTGCTTGTTCCTCGACTTGGCGGTTGTAAAGCACACAAGCACAGCCTCGCCCCGCCACATATTGTATACCGGCCTCGGGGTTGCACGGCTACAAAATAAACCGGGTGCTACTCGCCGCGACACAATAAAGTTCGGCGGCTGGTGTGCCTTAACCCTCTCTTAAAAATCGTTCGCAGGCGCCTGCGTGCCTTGTAGGGACAACATCCTACTATTAAGGGGGACCATAGTAAACACTAGTAAATAGGACCTACGGTACTCATACACACAAAAACCGATGTATGTGTTTATCTATTTTTATTAACAACATTGGGTCCTGTTTACTAGTGTTTACTGTGGTCCCCCGTAACAGTATACTATTTTTGAGGTTCCTCCATTGGCTACGGTATATACGGGCCTCTCTATCTCAACCCAGAAAACTGTCAACACAAACAAAAAAAACAAGATGAAACATTTCCATGTCTGAAGGGCGTGTGCAAAAACAAATACTGTAAGAAAAAAAAAACATCAGTGGGAATCCAACGGCACTATCAACAGCTTCTCAGGTAAGGAGTATACTACACTAATAACCAGTCAGTAAAAAATTCCCCCCCCCACCTCGAAAAGGTATGGTACCTTTCTCGTTGCAGCACGCGGGTCGACAAAAACTGTTTGAAAAAGAAAGCGTAGGATACGTTTTGCCGTAGCAGCAGGGTTAGCGCATGGAGGCATCCGACCCGTCCGCTATCACACCCCTTGGGCAAAGCAGCTCCACCCACGGGTGGTCGTAGTTGGGACAGTCTTTGGAGCACTGCCTCACGGCTTCGGCCAGGATGCGGTGGAAAGCGGTGGTGAAGTGCCGAATGTCCCAGAAGACGCGCGTCTCCGGGTCTTCGCACATGGTGGCCGACGGAAATCCCTGGTAGCAGTTCTGGCAAGGCGAGTCCCTGTCGGCACACAGGGCGCACTCCTCCCGGCACCCTTCGGCGCGTTTGGCCTGGAATTCGAAGATCAAAACCCCACGAAAAAATAAAACAAAATAAAACAAAAAGAGAGGGACAAGGGCAGCAAGAAGTGGAACACATCGATGTTAAGCTGCAAGCACAAACAGTAGGTGCATAAGGGAATTACAGTAGACAAGTAGGTTTCCTGGATTAGTCACCGGATGTTTTTTTTGTATGGGAATGTTTTTTAGTGATCTTTGCTGAAGGTCATTTTTCCTGCACATTGTCGGATAGGAAAAACATGTAATAATACATACAATACTGTTTTGGGTTTTCCTGTTGGTTTTCTTCTTCTTTCTAGGGATGTTTCTCAGTGACCAGCGATGAAGCAGCTTTTGCCCAGTAGGCTACTGTACTCCAATAGGCTTCTGCAGTCTAGACCAATAGGTTTCCTTGTTATGTTTCCCTTGGCTTTGTTCTTCCGGGTAATGTTTATGCCATGCTGCACATTGGCCGGATGACAAACGCAATACCAATACGTACAAGAAATGAGGCACCGTCCGAACACAGTTAGGTATGTAGTGGTGCTGCGCCGATAGCTTCCGGCGGATTCATGTGATACGGCGGCGGGGGGCTTCTTGGAGCACTACACCCGGCGGGACGGCCGGCCTCTGGAAGAAAATGTTCGAAACCCACGCGCTAGGAGAGCCAGAGTTGTAAAACATCATACAGGATAAAGGATGCGTGCTACGATAGAGATATACAATAGCACTTTTTGGCTGATTTGGTTGCGTAATGTCGGAGGCTCCTTAACCCGAATTCATCGGAATTTTTCGTCATGATTCTTGTGATGCACTATTTTTCGTCATGATCTATTCGGCCATAGGATTCTTCATTGGTACGTAGCACTTTTTTTGTTTTCCTCCAAATTCAGTTTTTGAGTGAGGTACAGAGCTCCTCAAGTGACCACCCTTATAAGGCTAATATGGTGCACCTCTACCGTAGCATGCGTCAAAGTCCGCCAACAATAGTGTTCCAGTATGACTACCTGCACTTAACCCTGGTCCAACCCAAGCCAAACGACATCCAGATGGATACACATACTCCAAACGTGTGCTACTGTAACACCCCGTAGAGAAACGAGACAATGACACACCTGAGTCCCCATGATCTCCGCCGCGAAGTCAATGAAAAAGTCGAAAGACAGACAAGGCTCATTCAGTGACGATCCCGTGCCAGCAGTGAAGCCCAGGTCCGTGAAGACTTCAGGGTCATCGACCAAAGCCTGCAGTAGAAGGCCACAACGAGAGGGAGAGGACGAGAGGCGGAGTAAGGAGGGTATAAGTCGGTCAAGGCTTGACAGAGGTGGTCGCGGCAAAGGAAGAGAGGGAGGGGAGACTTGTCGAAATTTCCCTGGGAGAAGCATGTCTGCTGTCTCTACGTACTCCCAGCGTTCATTGTGTGCTTGGGCCACGGTATTGTTTCATCGCAACTTCTAGTTTCGTCCAAAATCAGGTTTTGGGTGAGATATAAAGCTCCTCAAGAGACCACCCTCAGAAACAAACATGGCCTGTATGCAGGTGCACCTCTACCGTAGCATGCTTCAGGTGTGGAATTCAAAGAAATAATTGCTGTATATCAGGTACCAGCACACTCACCGCGGTCAAGGCGTAAATGTCCAACACGTGCACTTGAGGGATGGCCCGGGCGATCTTCTCAGCAGCAGCATTCACTTGGAGGGACACTTCCTCCAAAATGGAGACCAAGCCGCTTTCCACGTCCTGCGAAAACAGCACCATCATCATCATCATCATCATCATCATCATCATCATCATCATCATCATCATCATCATCATCATCACCATCATCATCATCATTCGCACAGCGGGAGGAGGTTAACAAATCACAATTAAACCTATCACTACAGTACGCATATTGGAACTCGTGCGACGACAGGGATAGAGTTGTTAATACCCGTCTCGCCGTATCGTGTACTTTGGATCCCGGTCGGTTGGTCAATCGGTCGGTCGGTCGGTCGGTCGGTCGGTCGGTCTGTCTCTCTGTCTGTCTGTCTGCTCTGTCTGCCTGCCTGTCGGTCGGTCGGTCGGTCGGTCGGTCGGTCGGTCGGTCGGTATCTCTGTCCGTCTGTCTGTATGTTTGTCTATCGGTCGGTCGATCGGTCTGTCGGTCGGCCTGTCGGTTGACCTGTCGGTCGGTCTGTCGGTCGGCCTTTCGGTTGGCCTGTCCGTCGGTCTGTCGGTCGTCCTGTCGGTTGGCCTGTCGGTCGGTCTGTCGGTCTGTCGGTCATTCGGTCGGTTCGTCAAACCTTAGGTGTATTCTTCGGCAAATATCAATAAGTCATTCAGTATAGTTGTGTGCAGTCACTTCACATCAATCTCCATACGGATCTCAACGTCCATAATCCAACATTCGGTCGGTCGGTCGGTTGGTCGGTCGATCGCTTCAGCCATCCCGATTTTATCATGGCGCCGCGTGTAAATTTGGAAATCGCAATCGCTCTTAAACGTACACGGGCAACTTCGTCGTCGATGATGATCGTGGTTAGGTAGCATCTACAGCTTGCGGGGCTGCCGAACAACGAAACCTCAGAAGAGCTCAGCGCGAGGTGGCGAAACTCCACTTCTATCAAGTTTCTGAGAGGTACTGCGGTTTTCTTCCAGCGACGACCACAGACACGGATATTCGATGTATATTGCAGTGCACATTGCACACCCGCACGTGCTACTATGGTAGTGGTACATATACTTTTGTTTTTGGCGGAAATCCTTTCTGGTGGACGGTGCTCCGTAGCTGAAGAACACTACCCCAATAAGGCGTATGCCTTGTAAGACAAGCCTTATCGTTGGCATGCCACTCGTGTTCTACGATATGTTTTCGTTGTATACCTGCAGTGGAGTAGAGTCCTTGGGAAATTGTTCACCTCGATTTGTTTTTTGTCAGCTTTTGGGGCGAGGTCAGAGAACTATAGGCCTTAACCCATTCAGAACTGGAAAAAAAATGTCCCACACTAATTCCAAGTAATTTGTCCCCAAATTCGTGGGACCAGTTCTTAAGGCCTTAAGTGACGAGTCTCGGGAAAAAAAATAGATACCCTACCCTACCGAAGCGCTATTAACAGCGATAGTCTCCGTTTCTCGAGACGTGCCACAATAGAGGTATCAGTTTTGGCTGTTTTCTTTTTCGGGTGATTGCCCCCCCCCCCTCCAATAAATATATGATATATTTATAGGTTGGGTTGGCGTCGGTTGGCAACGACGCTGTAAAACACGCCACTCGCTGCGTGAGCTAGACAACCAGGGTGCCGTTTTTTTTTGTTCTTTTTTTTTGGCGGTCACCAAAGCTGGCGGTCGAGTAGATCATTTGTGCGGGGTGGAGAACCTTTGTTCCGCACAAGGGGACATGGTTCGTATCACGTCAGTGTTAATATGCGTAAGGTCCGCGAGGCAGTTACATAGTAAAAACACCATTGCTGTCTCCGGGAAGGTGGCCACACCAGAAATTTAAATTAGCTCATTGAAGCTGTCGTCCATATGCAAGTCCGCCTCAGAGGCGGTTTCTTAGCAGGATGCGCTCACCCTCCATGCCGACTCGCCCAATACCTCACGGCGTTTCGCGCTTGGTGCAAGCAATGTCTGCCTGGTTGGTGAAAACCAACGCGCTCCGTCCCGGCATTGTAGGGAGCGAGGGTCTATGGTCATACGACTACGGCCGTGCCACAACATCGAGAGCACCCCCCCCCCCCCCCCCCCCCCCCCCTTAACCCCAAATCGTTGGCAAACCCCTCTTGTTTTGCAATGTTTTTCATGGTATCGTTAGGCCACTGGTGTTGTTTATCGGGTATGGTATCACGTTTTTTTCGCATGCTGCATTTGGTTTTGGGTGAGGTATAGAGCTCTTCAAGTGACCACCCTAAGAAGGCAGAAACATGGAGGCAGTCTGTACCCCCGTTCCAAAATACCCGGGAGCGGTTACTCCCCTCTTCGGACGTCAGACGGAAAAAACATATTGACGGGTAAAACGTGACGATCTCAGCGGTGGTTCCCGCGTGGTTAGGGCATGGCAGAAATCGGTGTCTCTGAGATGCAAACATACAAGGAGTCGTACGTACGGGACGGCCGAAATATGGTTTTACCTGTACCGCTGGGCGAATGCTGCTCTCGTAGACAATTGATGTCACCAAACGCTACCATCATTGTTCATGTCGCCATCCCTGACAAGGGATACCAACGGGGTTGAAGAGATTCGTGTGAAACACACCCTACAACAAACACCAAGCCTGGGCCAAGATCCCCGCGGTTTCTTATGAAACGGCCGGCACTACTACTGCTGTGTACACTGTACACTCACGGGCAGGCCCCTGGGAGATGGAAGGTTGGTGAGCATAATTTTCCCGGTCACTCCGTGTTCAATGAGCCTTGTGATCCCCTCCTGCCATGCGCCGACGACTTCCTGCGGTATCGTCACGCATTGGGGACAGGGGCGGGGCCGGGGGGGGGGGGGAGGGGGTGTCCATCCATCCATCCCCGGTTCGTACAGTACAAGTGCAAGAAGAAGTCAAGTTTTCGAGAGACACAGACGTTGTTAGCCAAGCCTGGCGCATTCTCACACTGTGAAGACTCGGCCGCAAGTGCAAGAAAACACCTTGAATATAGTGAATATAGTAGTAATATATCGCACCCTATCGTAGTAGACCGCCTAGATCGGCCCAGCTGAGGCCGGTCGTGGCCAGCTGTGACTACGCACTGGCTTAACGACCGATTACATAACGTCTTATCCCCTGCGTTTCGAGGGGAGCTCCGAAACAAGGACTTCCTGGTATACAAATCGAGTACGTACGGTAGTAACCCCCCTCCCTATGTTTACACACCACATTCGGTTCGGGTTACTTTGGTGCCCCGTCATTTATATAGGCGTGTTCTTCTAACCCCTTAAGAACTGGTCCCACGCATTTGGCGACGAACCACTTAGAATTAGGGCGGGATGATGTTTTCAGTTTACTGGTCCCGTGTATTTGGGGACGAACTACTTGGAATTAGTGTGGGATAATGTTTTCAGTTCTGATTGGCTTAACTGCGCGCTTCGGCCAAAACATTGTACGTATATACGATATTCCGACCGAGGTAAAGCGGGGTTAGCACTACAGTGTAGGGCACCCTCACCCTGATCACGGGCTCGAAGGTAGGTTGCGGGACGCCTTCCACGATATCGAAAACGTTTTCGAACGCTACCGGATCCACGTAGCCAGCGCCCCCTCCCATACGGTAGCGGGACACGGCCTCCAGCATCCCAGCGATGTCGTTGAACCCTGCGGCGATGATGTGCGTGTGGTCTATTCGACAACGCAAGGCAGGAGGCCACGTGACGGAGGAACAGGCAAGAAGCACACGGTGTCGTCGTCGTGTGTTTTCGATGTTTAGATCTTCCATCAGACTATAGCGGGGAGAAGTCAAGGCGTGTATGGTATAATACCCTGTCTACAATAATAGGCTTATATCCCTGCTGCCCTGTTTATTGATGGTGCTTACCCATGTACCTGGGCAAGGAGTGTACTATCAAGCAGACATATAGACTTGTACTGCCGGACATTTCCCCGCAATCACACCGCCAATCCATCGTACATGAAATAACAAGCCCAATCTACTTAATACTGGGGGTTTTACTGAGGACTATTAACGGATCGTTGGGTAAGGACTAGACATTTCAGGGCTCGGGCTGTTCGTAGTTTGCGGGCTAATAAGCAATTCCTAGTAAGGTGCGGGCGCAGACCCAACCCAAGACCCCTATACTGATTTTACTCCTTGAAAACGCCACCCTATATGCCGAAGCGATGTCGAGAATAATGGACTATAATACTTTCATAACAACGTTCACTTACTACCCGAGTGAGTACCATAACCTACACTATAGTCAAGTGCGTATCACAACCTTAAAAAACCTAGAAGCTACACGTACCGTAGGATGCCGTTACTTTTGGTTTCCCAACCGCGGCAAAAGTTTATCTTACCCGAGAGGGTTTTTTTGCAAGAGAGGGTTTCCAATGGCATCGGCTTTTCGCTGCAGGAAATGCCACGCTAAGACAGTCCAGGAACACAATTATGGCACGGGGTTCGGTCCGGTTTGCTGCACCCACGTTATTGACGAGAAAGTACTACTGCACCGTACTCGGAATCAGCCAGAGACAAGCTGGTCTGACATACGTTCTCCAATTCCAACAGGTCAACCTGCTACTTCGGACTTTCGTATACATGTCCTAGACTACTGCATTTAGCCAGCGCCAGGACTACAACATGTGGCATCTACTGTGCACACATTCACATGCAATGTGGCACCTACACAGAGTGTGGCTTACCGAGGGTTAAGTCCGTGAAGTGGAGGATCTCATGGCAGTACCGGGTGATCTGCTCTCCCAGCGTCTGCAGAGAGGTTGCGGGAAAACAGTACAGCAGTAATAAAGCCGATAACAGGGGGATGGGGGTCAGCGATGCCGAGGAAGCATATTTATATCCAGCCACCAGATTGAACGCCAAGCACAGGGGATGGGGGGGCACAGACAGGGGTGTGTTTGTATTCATAGCATAGTGTCGATCTTGCCACGTCGACGGTCTGGACTTCCTTCGTTAAAACGCCGAGGCAGGCGGCCTAGACTAACTCAAGACTTAGTGCCTGCTTACTAACCTGGTACTTTCGGTGACCAGAGAAGGCGCAAACTACTTCTACGTCAGACTTCGTCCTATGGTCTGCCCGTTGAGATACTGTGCCGAGAAGATGTGCATCTTACAGATACAACCTACAGTATAAAGCATTACGTGCTAGATCCTGCAGGACATATAGCCTCCATCCGGCAATGTTGATCCATAGATAACGCTTATCATACTAAATAGAGAGCTCAGGGATACATCTGCCTTGGAAATATCTAGACCCCGAAATGGCGAGGAAGAGCATTACTCACCGTATGTATGTGTACGGTTGTTCTGTTTTCATGGTGGTTTGTGGGCAATTCCCATTTACGCACCCATAGTTCCGCGGTGAGCCTGTGGGAGGCGTGCCTCCAGTTTTTTTTCGTAGTGTGGCGCGAAAACATAAAGACAAAAAATGTACATCTCGCCCTTAACCCTTCTAGGACTGGAGTCCCGTTTTGGGGACAAATTACTTAGAATTAGAGTGGTTTGTCCCCAAAACGGGACTGCAGTTCTAAAAGGGTTAAGACGCGTGGCACGATAGGGGTAGCAGTTTTGTTTGTGCTAAAATATTTTCTGAATGAGGGCTTCCCTCCTTAACCCAAATTCGTCGGATAGTCCATTCTTGTTTTGCAAAATTATTAGTTTTCTATACCTAGGCGGTGGGATTACTCATCGGGGTGCACTTTCGTTTTCATTCACAATCAGTTATTGGGGAGACTTACTATTGAACTTACCAATAGTACCAATAACTTTAGTAATACTGTAGTACTAATGACGTAGTAATAGTACTAATCGCTAAGTAGTAGTACCAACGACTTACTATTAGTGGTAATGACTTACTATTAGGACGGACGACTTACTATTAGTGCTAATGACTTACTAATAGTACGAACGACTTACAAATACTACTAATAACTTACTAATAGTACGAACGACTTACTAATACTACTAACGGCTTGCTAATAGTATAGAGCTCCTCTAGTGGGGAAGCTCCGAAATAACATGATGCGCGAGCGATACCAAACTCACCCCCGTGGGAAGGTCTTCTCCCTCGCCGGTGTACCCCCTGCACCTCTCACGAGAGCGAAACGCGTCCGAGGCAGTGCCCGAGCTGGTCGCGAAGTTCAGAGCCTGTCTCCATGGCACCACCATCATCAACACCATCAGGGCACAACGCAACATCACCACCATCATCAACACCATTAGGGAGGGAACGTCAATACAGCATATTCCACTGCACCATTCATTGTCGGCGTCACAACTATTACGGAGGAGCATAGTAAACACTAGTAACACTAGTAACACTAGTAAATAGGACCGGATTTTGTAAGTAAAAATAGGTAAAAATGTAGGTTTCTGTCTGTACCTTAGGTCCTATTTACTATGGTCCCCCGTAGTAATGATAAGCAACAACAAACAGCATATTTCACGACGACATCAGACACCATCAGGTATGGTGAGCGCAGCGGATACACATCCGTAAATGTTCCACGATGATACCATACGTGCGGCGGAGCCTGTTAGCTGGCCGCGAAGTTGAGGACCTATTCCACCGTATCGCCATATGCACATCACCGCGTCAGGCTTGGCACACTACATGTAGTGGGCACAACGAAGCAACAACAACAGGTCTGTAGCATGGGGAGACAACACAGACTTAAACATTCCGGGATATATCGTGGTTCAGGAAACGATCGACAGCAGTAGCAGTGGCAGTTCAGCCGAGCCATTCATGAACAACACCAAACGCACAGAACAAACAACAACAGTAACACTACAGTAGCAACATTGTCTTTACAACGTTGAACGCACTGCAATGGGCATCACCGACAGCGAACAGTGGGTATAGACTGCAGCAGAAAATTGGAACAACTAGTCAAGAGTAAGACACAGGGGTAGAGGCAGGGGGGGTACTGATTTGTTGCGTGTGCCTTACTGTAGCCATTTTGCCATTCGACACGCATTCCTTTCGAGACGGAGCAGAGGGCAGGAGTGGGGGGTGTACTTCATATTCATGCATGGCCGTAGTCGTATGACCATAGACCCTCGCATCCCTACAATGCCGGGACGGAGCAAGTTGGGTTTTCACCAACCAGGCAGACATTGCTTGCACCAAGCGCGAAGCGCCGTGAGGTATTGGGCGAGTCGCATGGAGGGTGAGCTGCATCCTGCTAAGAACCGCATGTGAGGCACACTTGCATATGGACGACAGCCTCCAATGAATTCATTTAATTTCTGGGTTCCAAACCTCCGTGCCATCGCTCCTGTCCCACTGCATCACAGTCTTTGGGGGGGGGCTCCTCGAGTGAAACAGACCACACGGGGTTTAATCTGACAAATAGTGAGGAGACGTTCTATGGTAGGGGTACTGCTGTAGCACTTTTTTGCCTTCTACGGCAACATATCCGATATATTGGGGCTTGTTGACTGTAGAACTACAGTACATACCCACAACATCGTGTCGTTTTACGATATCTTTCAGTAGACTACGGGATTGCTTATCGGGTAGTACATACAAGATAGCACATAGTACGAATACATGGTAGTAAATAATAATAGAGGAGCAGTATAGTCCATGTTTATATTAGGCTCATGGGTGAATGAAATTAATTAATTTCTTGACTAATAACTTGAGCTACTGTAATGTGGATACATTGAAACTGGCATAAGAGGGGTGCACGTTTGTAATCCTCCATTGTTTGGGTGTAGTATAGAGCTCCTGAAGTGAATAGCCTCAGAAAATTGCAAGTAGACCCTACGCTTCGGAGTAGGTAGGGTTTCCATAGATGAATGGTGACAGGAGGGGTGATGCCGCTACAGCCACCACTAACCTCCGGCACCCTGAGCCAGGATGCCCACACTTTTCCATTGGTGGGAGACCCAGGGGATGGGAGATACGCGTCGAACTTTTCCTGCCGATGATACACAAAAGGGAGGTAACGGAAATTGTTAGTGAAGCCACTCACTGCTTGCTGTCAAAATAACGTTGTTGTACAAAATATCGCTGATCCGCTGCACCTCTCGAGGCAAGGGTTACAGTGCAGCGAGTTCCCGTGCAGGTAGTAATATAAGGTCACACCCCGACGGTGGCAGCAGGGGTACTTCAGCAGCGACGCATGGCCGAATACTCCGAATGGTGACATAGCATGACTCGTTCGAACAGCATATTGACGGGTGTTTCCCCATCCAATCGTACAGTATTTCACCGGACAATGCACTCTTATTGGAGCAAATAGCGAACGCACATTATGTACATACATACAGCACTATAAGTTGGCATCAAACACATTATTACTACTAGACATCGTATACTCTAAGAAATGCAGCCAGCACCGAACTTTTTACTTATACGAGCTGCTATTTTCTTTTGTGAGAGAAGCTACGGTCACGCGGCACAAAGAGAAACGACACCCCACGCAAAAAGCGGTCATAATGAAAAACAGACCAGCAAAATGGGATTATTCTGTACGAACTACGGAGTACTCGATAAGAAAAACACATATTATCCACTCGCTTTTGCGTGTCGTACTTGGTTGTACTGTAGTTTGATCCCCTATGTCTAGGCCTCATAAACCGGCGATGTGTGGTATCGGAGATTTGTTTTCTTCGGATAACCCTGTCAGAGAGGGTATATTTATTGACAACCGACAAGCTCAGCGCGAGTCGAAGGCTGAACTTGGCCGACCCTTAATTGCCCATCCAGCAATACTAGAACCCGCCGGCAGGCTGATCACCAAACTCGCGCAAATACAACTTTTCTGCGGCTCACGACCTGCATCAGCATCAGAATCAGCAGCAGCAGCAGCAGAAGAAGCAGCAGAAGCAGAAGCAGCAGCAGCAGCAGCAGCAGCAGCAGTAGCAACAGCAGCAGGGGTTTCGCCCTCTATCGCTGTACCGCAACGATGGTGATTTGAACGGCTTGGACTCGCAGATCCTGCATGCTGCGACACCAATATTTTGTTCCGGCAGCTCCGAAATATTATTTTATTCGTGTTCTTTATTCGAATCAATGATGTGTACGAGTACGAGCAACTCATCCGACAAAATAAATCTGGAGAAGACTCCTAAGCGTGACAACAAGGAAAATTTGCCGTCGAGCTTAAGGATTACAACGAGACTGCTGTACCTCTTTGCTGGTTACAGTAGTCCTCCCGCAAATTACTTGTACGCCGTATACGTACTGTAATCAAGTTAAAACACCCCCTGGGAAGCTTTTTCGACACGATTTTCTCAAACTCAATCAGGGGGGTACTACTGTACTGAAAACATATGGCAAAGGGCGCCGATTGATATACCGGGGGGAGCCCATACAACGCAACATCACACACAACGATCATGAGGGCTCTGGGAACATTATGTCGATAATATTTCCATGTTGACGCATATAGCCCGGTGTTCGCATTCACTCTCCCCGGAGTTGAGAAAGCCAGCTCGGAAATTCGTCTGAGACAAGATAAATATAGGGCATGTTACCTTATGTTTCAGACGGCGTAAATACTTCTTCGATACGTGCACGAACCAACGGGGGGGAGGCAGAGAGGGCGCCGAGAATCATCGCGCACTTACATCGCAGTCGGGGTCTTCGAACAGCATTTCCCACGGAAATGGGCCGATGCCATCGAAGTCGAAGCTCGCCGGGGCGTTGAACCTCCTGCCCGCGTCGGAGCTAGAGTCGCCAAACACGACCATCTGCGGAGGAGGAGGAGAAGGAAGAAACGAACCATAATAAGGAGGCGCAGAGGGAGTTGGTTGGACCGTCGGGGTCGCTGCTGTACAACATCCAGTACGACTGAGTGTCTCCTGTGTCCCTGGGGCAGAGTGCGTTTCGGCTGTTGACGCTGGCAGGAGGTCGGACAACCTGCCTGTCTGTGCGAGTAACAGCTTAATATGTTCATTCCTTTGGTTGCACTGCTTGTTCCACCTTCTCCGTATGTATACATATTTCGTACTCACATACGACAGTAGTACTACTGTAGTACAGCGTACAATGTGAATAAAGTACGGGGTTTGGTACAACAGGTCTGTTCGAACATGTATGTATGTAAAGGGCCCCTTTTTGACACGACAGCCGCAAAACTGTTGTACCACCATGTCCGGAAATATAATATTCTTTTTTATATTAAAGTTGAATAAAATGTTTATTATATTTCGGGACATAGTGGTATCGTGTACGAAAGAGAGCCCGCCCTTGCCGTACAGACTAGACTTGTTGATTATTCTACAGCAGCAGCAGCAGCTGGCAGCAGTGTATGCGTACGGTTCATACGGCCGCTTTTACTGTGTGTACGCATGATACGAAGGCGCCCTCTACTTTCCAAGAGACAATATACAGACGACACGCTGACATACCTTGGGATGGAAGTTCTCCTTGTAGTGCTGCTGCGGCTGTATCGGTGACCCCTGTTCTTCGAACGTGGCGGACGCAGCGGACGCAGCACCAAGAAACAAGCCAAGCACCACCAACGAAGCCATCCTTCCCAATCGGACACAGCGACTACAGCAGAACTACAGTAGGCTCACGGTACGACGGCGAGGGTTCGTAGCGTGTTTCGATCGATTGATTTGTTGTGGTAGGCTACGTACGTACGTACACGACTGCTTTGTTCGGAAGTTTGGGGTCTTTTTTCTTTTCTTCCTTTCTTTTCGTTCTTTTCCCTTTTCCTTCTCTATTCCTTTCTTCTTTTTTGTTTTCTGACAAAAAAAAATCGTTTGGTCTCTACGACCATGTCCCACATATACAACGGCTCACTCGCGGCGAAGAAGAGAGCTATACATGCAGACGACATGAGTTGTACCATGCACAGCTTTATCCCCCGGCCAGCTCGCGCATAACACCTACCTGTCTCAATACAGTACCTGGTATGCTGCTGTACCCCTGCAGTATAGTACGTGAAGCGAGAAGCGAGAGGGTTCGGGGTCCGGAATTATCCAAGCCCGAAAACAAAATCAAGCCGCATGTATGTGGTCCGTAAAAAAGTGTCGATCATCCAAGATCATCAACCAATCAAGTAATCCACCGCAATCCAATCAACCCGCAGCATGGTTCGGTGTTCGGTGTGACATGTGACAGCATCGAAGAAGTCTAAACGATCCACCACCACCACCGCCACCACCGCCACCACCACCACCCCCACAAACTGCAGTACCTCCATTACCTGTCTACAGTATACCCAGCTTCGTTCCGAGCAGCTTCTTCTTCTTCTTGCGTCAGATTCGTGGGGAAGCTCTCTCCATATTCTCGTTCGTTCGTTTGGAGTTTTCGCTATATCCAAAGCCTAAAACTCTGCCCCAAGTACCGCTCGCTACGATAGCACAGCTGCTGCTGCCGCGGTTGCTGCTGTGGGTCGCCTGGCCGGAGTGGGGAGGATGGCTTTATTGGTGGCGGTCAGCTTCTGTATCGGCGTCGCATCCGCCACACAGGTGCCACAGCGGCCGGTGTACTACAAGAAATGGCGCGACGATCCCAAGGTACGCTCGTACCGTAGCTCTTTTCAATACTCGTAGCTGTGTCGCTCAGATATCGCGTACCAGGTACGCTTATCAGGTATGCTTTGTTTTGGTACGTAATAAAAGCTGGACCAAGCACTCTCTGCGGGTTCCGTATGTACGTTCGTACTGCACCCTCTGGCTCGATAGTCTACCAGCATGGGCGATGGTACTGTAGTAAATACACGTGCGTTTACATACAGCACAGCAGTGCAAATGTCAACACGTGTACGAGTATACTTGCTGGTACTCGTGCAAGTCCTGCCGTAGTCTAGGGATATACCGAGGCAGAGACAGACAGATGCGTGAGAATAGCTCTCTCCGACGATGCGACTATCCTCGTTTCCCCAGATGGTCGTGTTCGGCGACTCCACCTCCGACGTGGGCAGGAGGTTCAACGCACCGTCGAGCTTCGACTTCGACGACCTCGGCCCGTTCCCGTGGGTAAAGATGTTCGAGGCACCCGGCAGTGAGGTGAGTGTCTCAGAGCAATGACTCCCGGTGTCCCCGTACCACTACCAACAGCGTCGAACAAGTACTGCATGTACCGCGAGCGCCCATCGCCCGTTTTTTTTCATCTCGTGTACAACAGGAGTTCGCGTGCGTGTCGATCTCGCTGCTGTCTCTTTGTGTGTGCTGTAGCCACTGATTGGATTGGTTATTATCTTGCCTACAGCACCAGTACACTTTGAGCTACTGTGTTCAAACACAGTTTCTAAATGTCGGGTGCCCTCTGTACTCTACGGGGATATACTGGCTGCTGAGTACTATTAATACGAGTACTCGTATACTGTAGCAGTGGGGATACAATTACTGTACATTAATACGTTGGAGATAATCACATCCTGGTCGTTGGTTTACAATATCTTCGTGCAGCTTTATTTTGTCCAGGCACTACAGTACTGTATACTCGTACTCTTATGGCACCTGGCACCCTTGCAGAGACAGACTGATTCGGGAGCTACCGGTACAATACTTTTGCGCCCAAGAGCCAGCCGTACCTCCCTGTCCCTCTACGTATACGTGTAGGGCTGTACTCCGGTGTCGACACTCAATCACCATGCCTTGAATTCACACCACGGGTACATGTTGCAAATATGACCCTCCAATCCAAGCCACACACATGTTTTTTTTGCTGCTGTACTTCGAAGTATACTGTGTTCAGCAGTATCGCCTCGGTTCTTGTCTAGACGAAGCACAAACTGCAGCGATACCATACTCACTCGTACACAGTATGCAGTACAGTAGTAAAAGTCTATACCTGGTAGCACTTACGTATGTATATATGCGACACGAACTGCTGCCAAAGTTGATCCTCCTTTCAGTGTGGCCTGTCAAACAAATACGAAGATTTGTTTGATCTTCATATAAAAAACCAAACGGGAACTACTACTGTATATTACGGGGGCCATAGTAAATAAGACCTAGGGTACAGACGAAAACCTACATATTCGCCTATTTTTGCTGACATTTTTTTTTTTTTTTTTTTCATCCCATTTATTATCTTCGCCCTTCCTTTCTCTCTCCTCCCTAGTCGTAACTCAGATCCGGGGTCACAAAGTAGGCTCCTCTCCCTCCTCCCCCACTGCGGTTCTTGCCTTGCATTTTTATCGCGAGAAGACTTCAGCCTTTCCTTCCCTCGTCGACACGCATCGAATTGTGCCTACCCACGCTACTATTAATTGGCGCTCTCAGCAGTTGATTCCGTTTTATATTTATTTTTGCAAATAAACTCAAAAGTCCGACCCACGTGAGATTCGAACTCCAGACATCAACGTTCAGAAGCGTTCGAGGTTACCTCTAGACCATCGGGGCGACCGTCCTATTTACTATAGTCCCCCGAAATATTCGCAGTAGGACATTTGGCTGTCTTTCTGGGCGCGTCAAGCCCTCGTTGCACCTTAACATGCTAGTTTTAGTGCAAAGGGCGGCCAGTCAAGGAGTCAAACCGCGGTCAACTATTAATAGCATCTTCTTATACCGTTTTTAGTGTAGGGAGCGGTCCGTCAAGCGGTCAAACCACGGTGGTATCCCATTCGTAACATATATGAATACTAAACTGTTCGAAGTTCTAGTTATTAATAGTGTACTGTAGGGGAGCGGTTTCAGCTTTTGTTGGGCCATGAAAATATTGTAAGCCGCAGGGGCGGAGTTTGGATGGGTTTTGGTCTGACCTCTGACCGGCCTCTGCCGGGTTTTCTGATTTGGTTCGTATATTGGAAGGGTAAGGGTTGGCCGGGTTCGGCCCGTGGTTGGCAAAAGCACGATCTACCTACTACAGCGCTCTATCGAACATTAAGCCAGTGCAGCGGCGAAAGTTCTATTATAACTCTGTCTGATATCGGTTGTCACCCTATACTATAACTGTAGTACATTTGCTTTCGTTTGCACTACGTACGTACGTAGTACAGGATGCGGTGGAATAGCGTGGGAAGAACAATAATATGCATACGTACTATGGTCTAGTCTACTGGTACGTATTAGTCTGCTCTTCTTCTTCTTCTTCTTTTTGTTGTTACTTTCATTCTTGCCATCCGACTGTTATATTCATACAGCATTAATAGTAACAGTTGTTATTATTCCTTTTGCCATCTGTCAATCAAAGTGTACGTACGTACGTACGTACGTACGTAGTGATTGTTCCACAACCAACCATACCACCCATTACGGACAAACATA
Organism: Saccharina japonica; assembly: GCA_008828725.1. NCBI lineage: Eukaryota > Phaeophyceae > Laminariales > Laminariaceae > Saccharina > Saccharina japonica. Next base: position 397,204 of record MEHQ01002813.1, read on the forward strand.
TGTCTGGTAGAGCAATATCGATGCCCCTCCAGCGTCGGCAAGACCCCCACTTGTCAACATGGCGCGGCCTTAAACATATGGCGCATACCGTATACGAAGTATATGCATACTCGTAGTGTAGCGGAACAAAGGAAAAATCCCTTTGTTGGAGTGCTTAGAGGGTGGGAGGGGGGGCTCTCAGTCGCTGTTTAATGACGGACGAGGTGCAGCGGCGTTTTTTGGTGTGGCGAGGCCTTTTTTGCGTCAACCGGTTTAGTTAGGATGTCGTCCCTTTTCGCGTCTCCATGGATATGAATTTCATCGTTTTTTGTGTGTGTGGTTTACACACGCTGCTACTGTAAACACTGCTGCTGCTGCTGCTGCTGCTGCTGCTGCTGCTGGCCAACGGCAGACACGAGAATAATGGTTGGTGCATAATCGGGCAGTAATATCGGAGTACTGTACGCAGGATCATGCTGCGGCCGTGTCGCGTGCGCCATTGCATTGCAGTGTACTACGAGTATTTCGGAAATAAACCCATTGCATTTTTGCAGCATCACCCTCCAACCAACCAAACATACTTCGACTGACTACAACAACAGCAGTAGTACTGGCCTTCTGTTTTCGTCGTCATTTCCTCCCTCTGAAATTAAATTACACAACCTACCCTCCGAGTGTGGTGCGTATGAAAAAAGACGCGCAACACTCTTCTCGCCGACGAATGCAGTATGCGCTAACTCAACAAGCATTTTCACTCGATCGGCCGGAAACTAAACACCACCATCATACGTATCCCTATTTTCGAATATATATACTTCGTATACTTCAGTAGCAAGACAGACGCCTCCGAAATATTCCAAGATCACAGCAGGAAAATAAAATATTACCGGTAGTGCCGAGGGGATGCGAGTTTCCAAATGTACACACCGCCACGCCCCCAAAAAAAAGGTACTGTACCCTGTGGTGGCTGAAGCAGGGTTTCGCCACCGCCAAACTTTTTTACTATCAACCAACGTATGATACAAAAGTTGACAAAAATCACAAATAATATCCTGCAACGCGAATTCAAATATTATAGCGACAATTTTTTGTTTTATTTTGTTTTCATCCCTTTTATTATGTTCGCCCTTCTTTTCTGCTCTCTCCTTGCTACTAGTCGTAACTCAGATCTGGGGTCGCAAAGTAGGCCTCTTCTCCCTCCCCCCCCACTCCCCACTACGACGGTTCGTGCCTTGCATTTTTATCAGGAGAAAACTTCAGCCCTTTCTTCCCTCGTCGACTTGCATCGATTTGTGCCTACCCACCACTAAATTGTTATTATTGTTGGTCGTTCCTTGGTGGGACGTAGCGTTCTCAACATAAATACGGTCGTACATCGATTTGTTTGAAATTTTCGTTTTGAGCAGCTTTTACAGCAGCAGCAGCAGCAGCAGCAGCAGCAGCAGCAGCAGCAGCAGCAGCAGCAGCAGCAGCAGCAGCAGCAATGCCCTTACTACTGACGCTCTTCTTCCGACCTTGCGTTTTCGTATGTCCGCAGTCAAAGTTCAGGGCGTATCTCCCAGCTCCTGGATCGGCTACCAACGGGAAGGTGTGGCCATCTTGGCTCCGTGTGCCGGAGGTGAGAGCAATAATCAATGCCCTACATGATTGGGTGTCTTATTTTTCTGGGCTCTCTCCACATCAAAGATGTCGGGAGACAGGACTTTCAACCCTTGACAGACAGCAGCTTTGCCTTGACATGCCGTGACTGACACTAAACTACTCGGTTTTAGTGTGGAACACTTCGGCCCTACACCCTTGACAGCAGTGCATGTTTTGCCTTGCTTGACGTGTCTCCCGACATCTTTGCTCTCCATATATAGTAGTACAAGACATCTCATAAGCCACAGACTACGTAATAAGAAAGCCAGTCTGATGTTGTGAGGAAAATAAGAAATTCGAGAGTCGTTATCTCGATATTAGTCTAGAAATCACCCTCTCTCAAATAAGAAACCCAGCCTGGGCCAACTTTCCTTGTTTCTTATTAGGTGTCCTGTACTGAATATGAGGAGCTCGATACCTCACCAATAAAAACGGCTTCGACGAATTTTGGTTAACGCAACCCAACCAAGATTGATATACGTTACATGACTACTGTACCTGGTACAGGTACTGTAGTCCTTAAACGACGGCTACAACAGCAGTAGTAGCAGTAAAAGTAAACTACATAACCGGTACGATACTGTATTACGAGGGGCCGTAGTAAATAGGACCTACTAGGTACGGCACACACACACAAAACCCGATACATTCACCTATTTTTACTCACAATATTTGGCCCCATTCGCTATGGCCCACTGCTGCACAAAACTCGATACATTTACCTATGTATACTCACAATATTTGGCCCCATTCGCTATGGCCCACTGCTGCACAAAACTCGATACATTTACCTATGTATACTCACAATATTTGGCCCCATTCGCTATGGCCCACTGCTGTACTACAGTAGTTGCTTTTGGAGATCAACCGCTCAGAAATTCTGGAGCCAAAAGGTCCAACACCTAGTGCTGTGGGAGGAGTGTTGTCAACGATCATCGCTGTCACCCATTTTCGCCCCCCCCCCTCGTCGTCCTCGTCTACCCGCCTGCGATTACGCGAGTCTGTGTGCTCGCTTTATCGTTTTTTCGCTCGCGTATTCTCTCGAGTCGTCTCTCTTAAGTGTTGTATTATTGCCATGCTTTCCTGCCTTTCGTCTGTTCTCCTTTGTCTCCCTTTTTTTTTGTCTTTTCCTATTTCCTTCCTTCGTGTTTCCTTTCTTTTCTCCTTTTCTGATATTACGTACTTGATTTTGATTGATGATGCGCTTCATTTGGTTGTTATCCGTCTCCGGCCCCCTTGGTTTCAGCTGCAACTCGCACAACGTAGGTATCTATTAATAGTGCATACGCATATATGTGTTCGCCCATTCCGCGCTTTTTCTTGTTTGACGTGTACTACTACTGGGGACCATAGTAAATAGGACCACATATTGTTAGTAAAAACAGGTAAATATATAGGTGTTTGTGTATACCGTAGGTTCTATTTACTATGGTCCCCGTAGTATTACTATTAAATATTAATCGTACGAAATGGTTATACCACTCTGACCCCTAATAGAAGGAACGTTTGTATATTATAATTCAATCATAATGGGGCATTATATCGGTTCAGATTGGTATATTACTGAAATAAAAAACCACAGCTGTGAGCTGATATATACTAAAAAATTAAAAAAAACAACAGCTGTGAGCTCGAGGATTTCGTCGAAACTCATATTTGCTAGCTGAGTGGAAGACTTCGATCGCGCGTACTTACGGATTTAATATGTCCTCATGTAGGATGTACATCCCGTATGAGGGGGACACAATCTGAGGCTGTAGAATTCAGGAAGTGTGTGTCTATTTGTGGGGGAAGAAAAAATTAAATTAAATTAAAATCAAAATTAAACAGTCTGAAATAAACGTACCATGTATACTAAAGTGTTCCGACGATTTTACGTGATAGAGTGGTTCTACTATTTGTAGCCATGTATGGTATATAAGAAGAGGTGTGTGAGGACAGGTTATGGAGTACAACTTAAAAGCACCCGGATTAAATTTTAATTAATGAGTGATTTGGGTTTTTATATATCGTACCTGGTACTGTTTTGATTCATTTGTATTTATTGTTTCTCTGAGGTGTTCTTCCACTCCAGAATTTTCGGAGCCTACCCTGTGACCGCGCACGACAGTAGCAGATATTTTGGCGATGAGGCTAATGTGACAACAACAATTTTGCGCAGACTTTGCTTTGTTTGTTTGTTTTTTTTTTTTTTTTTCCGTGTCGTTTTTCTTTGGGAGTGCTTCTGCGTGATCCACGGTGAAGCTCATGCTATTAATAACACCATTGTCGGATGGAAATGAAACGAATAAAATGCAAGCACCTCCGCCTCACAGGGGGTTGGGTGTTAGCAGGGTAACACTCACACAGCATGATACTACTGTGCTATTGTAGCCAAACATCCTCACAATGCTTCGAGCTTGGTGCGAGCAATGTCTTCCTGGACCAGTCGGTGAAAACCAGACGTGCATCGGTCCCGACATTGAAGGGGTGCGAGGGTCTATGGTCATTACTACGATCGTGCATAGAATGAGTACCCCCCCTCCCCCCCCCGACTATTCGTTCCACTTTATGACTTTCGCTGCAGTTTGTGCCCTTCCACTGCCATTGATGGTCGTTTTTCGACTAGCCTACGACCGCAGCTCGCTTTCATGCAGGTGTTGTTGGCTTTGTTTTTGTTGTTGCTGTTGCTGTTGTTGATGCTGTTGTTGATGCTGTGCGGGCCATGTCTGATGTGATGGGGAATATGCTGTAGTTATGTCTCGTTCTGCTGATGGCCACGCCTCCTGACGTGCGGCTGCCGTTGTCGCTGTTTCGTTGTTCCGACCTTGTCTGATATGTATGGCGATATCGTGAGGAATAGGATCTCAACTTCGCCACGGGCTCCGGAACCGCCTCGGATGCTTTTCGCTCCCGGGAGAGATGCACGGGGTACATCGGCGACGGGGAAGCACTTCCCACGGCGGTGAGTTGCCTCACATCGGACTCATATCAGACACCCATTCAGTGATCTGCATCATGACCTTGATATTTCATAGAAGATATACAGTAGTGTATCCATGGTCTATAATCTATAAGGCATGCACGAACTACTGCAGATCATGGTGCATACATGCGCGGGGTACATGGCGTGATTGGGAATCGCTTGTCACCGGGGGGATATTATCCACATCATATATATTCACTCTTTGTATCTACAGTACTTCCATCGAAGTTGATGGAAGCATCGATGGAAGCAGATAAATATATGCCTCCAGGGGAGTTCGCGTGTGATTCCATGGAAGTAGACCTACTTCCATGGAAGCTCGTGGAACTTTTTTACTCCAATGAAAGAGCCGGTGGAATAAGCCCCCATGAAATTATGCTTACTTGGGCGGAAGTTGGCAGAAGCTTCCATGGAGATAGATGGGGAGTTTCCGCTGTTGGTGGAAATGGAAGCTTCCATTTCTTCCATCAACTGATTTGTTTCCATGGCTACAATCGGCGCAAGCTTCCAAAAACTTCCGCAAACCCTTATAAGCTTCCATCTACTTCCAGGACTTTTCAAACACTTTCAGTACGAACTTGCAATAAGAGTCCACCGACTTCCTATACGCCCAAGAGCTTCCGTGGGCATCCGTTCACTTCCGCAATCAACTGAAACTTCCTGTAACTTCCAATGACTTCCGTGTACTTGCACTATTAATAGCGTCCCTTTATATCCTTTGTGGACCTGCACCGACTTCCGTCGGCTTTCACGAGATTCCACACGACTTCCACACATTTTAGTCTGTACTTCCATATATATGTACGTTTTCGAGTAGACTACTTCTGTCTATCTCCGCCATGTACGTAGTGTCTAGACGAGACCAGGGTGGGCAGAGGACCTCCGGCGGCCCCTGCGGAGGGCTAATTTACTTTCATGCACCTTGTGGATGAGAGCAGGGTACTCAGCGGAACAAGTTCTGGGGAGGATCAGGCCCGCATGGGAGTAGACGGAAGTAGGTGTCAGACGGAAGTAGATGGGAGTAGACGGAAGCAGGTGCTGTTTCTGTGGAAGCTGCTGCTACTTCCCAGGAAGTTACAGCATACTCTACTTCCAAACAGCTGGAAGTCGGCTGAAGCTCCCATGAACGTACGAGAAGACGGTTTTCGATAGGTGTGGATGGGATCTAGACTAGAAGTATAGATGGAAGCTTCCATGAAAGGAGATGGAAGACAATGCTTCGTTGGAAGTATCTGGAAGTGGATGGAAGTAGATCTACTTCCATGGAAGCTTCCATGTGATCTACTGAAAGCTTCGATGGAAGCAGATGGAATTTTCCGTGGAAGCGTATCTACTTCCTGCATGGAAGTCGGTGGGAGCTTCCATGGAAGCAGGTGTCCTTACATGTGGAATCATGTTTATGTCATGGAATTTTTGGGACGCTTCCATGGAAGTAGATGAAAGCTTCCATAGACGTAGACTCAAAAATAAAAATGTGGAAGGCCGAACGGGGTGAGATTGAATCACACAACTGACGTATATATCAGATCCCCACGAGTTATGATCTGCCTCGTAGATATTTCAGATAGATGCCTGATCTACGAATTAGTACGTATATTAAGAAGTCACTATGCCGGGTGGGGGTAGCATGACCTGCATGATCTATAACACATGTTTACTGGGGTGGGCTTGTTCGATAAACACACCCTCACCAACGTCTCAAAGCATCACTTACGGGGTCTGTCGATGATCTACATCGTGATGTGTCCAACGTACGTATGTTGCGGTTGAAGGGATCAAAATAGGAAAAACAAATGTATTTGTTTGAGTGTTGTGGATCTAGCGGCGACGCTGCTCAGGCTCGGCAGTATTACTGCAGCAATTCGTAGGTGTTGGCTGGCTAGATCTCCAGCACGAGGGAATCGATACCGTTAAGGTGGCAAGACCGACGTTCTTAACTTGCTCCTACGTCTTGTCCCCCCTCCCCTATTCCCTGTTCTTGGCGTTTCTGTTTCTCTACAATACCTTCACAGACGCTGGGAGAGCAGATCACCCGGTACTCCCATGATGTTCTCGACTACACGGATGATACCCTTGGCAAGTCATACTCTATGCACATTTTAATGTTACACTGACTGGAGGCGAGCTGCAGACGAATGCTACGGTAGAGGTGCACCATGTTTTGCCTTGGAAGGGTGGCTACTTGAAGAGATCTACATCTCACCCCAAACCGATGTTGGAGGAAATAAAAAGTGCTATTCGATTGAAAATCTCATGGCCGAAGCAAAAAAGGAACGAGTTTGTAACGAAATAATGGCAATAATGACAATAATGGCAGCAGTCCGACGAATTTGGGTTAAGGTGCTCGATCATTCAGAAACCAATTCAGCCTAAAAGTGCTATCTCTATCGTAGCACGCATCTGCACTGTAGAGTTATCGCTGTAACACAAATTACTTCGGGGGCCCGCACATGATCAGCGGTATGCCTTACGATTGGGGGGTAAACACTACCAGTACAAGGTAAGCGGAAAGCGGAAACATCAACAAAATCAGTCGCCCCCTTGCTATTGTTTGACGGGTTATGCAAACACCAACATCACACAACCACGGCGTGTCCCTTGACCGCTCCAGTCCAATATAATCCTCTCCGTGCCTGCCGCTGTGCGCAGATCACACGCACATCATCATGATGGGTACGAACGATATGAACAACTTGATTTTGGCAGCGTCCCGCTACAACGCCGGAGGGGTTGGCTACGTTGACCCGGTCGCATTCGAAAACGTGTTCGAGGTCGTCGATGGAGTCCCGGGGCTGACCTTCGAGCCTATGGTCAGGGTGAGGAGTTGATGCGAAGTTAGTTTTTCTTGTGGCTGGCGAACTGATACCACGGAGGCAAGTGAGTGCCGGATTTATTCCTGGTATGTATCGTGGGCTTTAGCTCTTATGGAGGTGGTGTACTGGTGATCCTAGACCAGACATTGTGCTTTTCAAGTTAGAGGTTTAGCATCACACCCGCTGGGCTAATTTATCAAAAACAAATATGGCGTATGTACGCATAGGGTGGTCTGCTATTTTTTGGATCCGTCGTGGATTCTGGTTATGCTACATGTGCCCCCTCCGTAACAGCAGTAATCTCTGCCGTCAGGGGCATGCGAGGGCCCCCTCTCTGAACGGCGGGATATTTGGGACGCCGGTACCGTATACGGCCGTACGTCGACCTACTCGTTTCATTTAAGTACCTGGGGAACCAGGGAGACGTGTTGTTTAGGGACGCACGCGCAAGCGTTTCTGGAAAAAGAAACGTCCGAAGTGAGATTCGAACCCGTGTCCTCGACGACGTCAAATGTGTGGGTATTACCGCTGAGCTATAGGGGTAAAATATCGATCGATTACCCAGCCCAGGGTAATCCTTATAACACTCTCCCCCCCTCTGAACGACGGGATATTTTGGGACGTCGGTACCGTATACGGCCGTACGTTGACCTACCCGCTTCATTTCAGTACCTGGGGAACCAGGGAGACGTGTTTTTTTAGGGACGCACGCGCAAGCGTTTCTGAAAAAAGAAGCGTCCGAAGTGAGATTCGAACCCGTGTCCTCGACGACGTCAAATGTGAGAGTATTACCTGCTGAGCTATAGGGGTAAAAGATCGATCGATTACCCAGCCCAGGGTAATCCTTATAACTCTCTCCAACTACGTACCTCTGTCGCACCCCCCCGCGTCTGCGCCAGCCTGTGATAACCGTAGAAATAAAAAAGCATGTGTTTTGTTGGGTACCACAGCAGTTCTACTGTAGTGCTGTTGTAAGTAGATACGAATTGCAGTAGTAGTAGTAGCACTACCCACTGCAGGTGATCATAGCTTTGCAAAACCCTTGAATACCGCCTCCTATAACTCTCGCTACGTACGTACGTACCTACCTACAGTTTAGGACGTGGTAGTATTACAGATAATCCAAGACCCGTACTTAGTTTCCACTCCGGCGTATACCCCGACAGGGGACCATAGTAATCAGGATCAATCACGTATCTGAAAACCAATATATTCCAGGATTTTCAGTAAGCATATTTGGCCCTGATTACTATGGACGCATGCTATCATACGATAGAACTGCACCATGAATGTTCTGAGCTCCGCGCTCGAGGAGAGCTTCATGCACGTCGCCGAAAAATGATGTTGAAGGAAACTACAAGGGCTACGAAGTAACTCGAGAAACAATCTCATGAGCTAAGTACACTCTGAATCAATATTGCATTGATAATGATGATGATGATGATGAGAGTCAGACGGGTTTGGGTTAAGGAGCCTCTAATAGATCGTTCAGAAACCGTTTCAGCCACAAAAAGGTATACCTTTATCGTAGAATGCGTCGGTTCCCCCGTAATATAGAACTTGAGCTAACGTAGTGTGGCTTTAATTCATGTTGACAAAGGAGGGACGTGGTATGAGTGGTCAACGTGGAATCGCATCATGCTATGTACGAGTATACACATCGTTTTGACGGTAAGGACAACAATTACACAAGGGCAGGTAGGTAGGTAGGTCGAGAGTTCAGCTATTGCGGGGGGGCATAGTAAATAAACAGGAACCTATGTCCTTGGGCCTAACGGGACGGCGGCGCACGAGGGAGCAAACGAAGTCCCCCCTTTGACCACATCTTGGGGGGGGATAACCCCACGTACCTACTAAATTTATCTACTCCCCCCGATTGACCACTTTTTTCAACCCGTTTGACCAAAACCATACCCCCTTTTGACCATCTGCGACAGCCCCGAAAACGACTACAGCAGTACGTATCCACGTCACCGCCCAACAGCCCGAATAGATCACGGGACGTAATACCCAGAACTTGCGAGTAGTCGGGATCGTTTGCCTCCCAAGAAATAAATATCGGCACAACTATACAAATCAAATCTTTATAGACGATATGAAGATATCGGCTCGTCTGAGAAAACATGACGGTGATGGGGGAATCAGAACACATACGAGTACGTGTATACTCGGCGTATGGGTCGTGAGTTGCTGGGTGCTTGGTGCTTGGTGCTTCGTTCCTGGGTGCTGTGGGTCATGGATGCGCGGTGTTGGGTTGTTGGACGGGAGGGGTCTTTGGGACACGAGCAACATCAGGCGCAACGACGGTCGTTAGTCTTCTTGAGAAGTGCTTTCCTCCTGTCCCCAACGTATCCATCCCCGACGGCAGGCTGGTGTGTTCGAGTACAGATCGCCAGGATCACACCCAGCAACCAAGCACCAAGCACCAAGCACCCAGCAACTCACGACCCATACGCTGAGTATACACGTACTCGTATGTGTTCTGATTCCCCCATCACCGTCATGTTTTCTCAGACGAGCCGATATCTTCATATCGTCTATAAAGATTTGATTTGTATAGTTGTGCCGATATTTATTTCTTGGGAGGCAAACGATCCCGACTACTCGCAAGTTCTGGATGTTCCGTCCCGTGGTCTGTACGGGCTTTTGGGCGGTCGATGCGGATACGTACTGCTGTAGTCGTTTTTGAAGCTGTCACAGATGGTCAAAAGGGGGTATGGTTTCGGTCAAACGGGGTGAAAAAAGTGGTCAATCGGGGGGAGTAGATACATTTAGTAGGTACGTGGGGTTATCCCATCCCAAGAGGTGGTCAAAGGGGGGACTTCGTTTGCTCCCTCGTGCGCCGCCGTCTCGTTAGGCCCAAGGACGTGCCTGAAAAAAAAAAAAAGTTGTGTGCGTGCTGGGCATGGGCTTCGGGCATCTCGCCAGGGCTTCGGAATGGCGTTTGAGGCCTGTTTGGGCCCGCGGGAGCGCGTTCCGCGGGCGCATTTTGACCCTACCCCCAAATGGCCGTAAAAACAGGGGGTATACCCCCAAATGACCATTGCCCTATTATGTACGAGTTGGGTGGTGACTTATTCTACAGCGATCAACCCCACCCTTGTCCTGGGCCCGCTCATTTCCGCGCGACAATCGACATATTGCGCTCACCCGTCGTCGCACCCCACTATTAGATAATATGTGACCCCCCGCGATATGGTGCTGACCGAGCGTATTAGGTAGGCTGATAAAATACGATGCTTTCTTGGACTTGATCTTGGATCAAGGCTCTCGTCCCACGTTATCTAGGCGTAGGGGTTGCAGTTAGTGTTTGCCCTTTGAGGCAATATTTGTCACTACGCAGGCAGTAAATTAGCTATCATGGTACCGTAGAGGGGCACCATGTGTTTTGCCTCGCAAAGGAGCTCTGTAGCCGGTCGCCCCGGTGGTCTAGTTGATAACCACGAAGCTTGCTAGCGTTGATGTCGAGGGTTCGAGTCCTCGTATGGAGATTTGCATGATCAAATGACACCCTATACTGCAGTCGAGAGCGCCTATCATAGCGTGGGTAGGCACAATTCGACCAGAGTGGACGAGGGAAGGAAGTGCTGAAATCTTCTCGCGATGAAAATGCAAGGCAATTGCCGTACGTAGTGGGGAGGGAGGAGAAGAGCCTACTTAGTGACTTAGTGACCCCGGATCTGAGTTACGACTAAACAGGGAGAGATAATATAAAAGGGCAGAGACGACAAAGGGGATGTAGAAAAACATAAAAAAAAAACTCAACCCTAAAACTGATTTTGGACGAAAATAAAAGTGCTACGTACGTACGTATGTACCCGATGAATAATACTGCAACACTGCAGCAAAAGTCAAGCGAGTTTTTGGATTAAGGAGGCCGTCGATCATTCAGAAACCAATTCAGCCGAAAAAAGGTAACAGCACCTCTATTATATCGTTGCACGCCGCGTCTTAATGGGTGTTTTTGTTTAGGATCATACTCAAAATGGCCTAGGAATGTCGGTCGGGTTGCTCAGACAAACCGCTTCGGAAATATTGAGCTCTTCATGGGAGGAGCTGAACGAATAAGACAACCACCCCTATACAGTACAGAATACCTATAACTAATAAGAAACAGGAACTCTGGTGCAGGCTGGATTTCTTGTTTAAGGTAGGGTGCTTTCTACACTAAATTCAAGATAACGACTTTATTTTTTTTTCCTTCTTATTTTCCTCTAAATCTCAGCCTGGCTTTCTTAGCAGCCTGTTTCGTATTAGATGTCTTGTGCTGTAAGTTGTGTCATGGTTTCTCAAGCCACCATTGAAACCGTTTCATAACTGCAGACCTTATCCTAACCTACGCTTCCAAGTAATTCGTCGCCAAAACGCGGCACCAGTTCTTAAGGGGCTACGACAGACTCATCCCAAGGCAAGGGTGTTGCCCTTAGTTTTTCCCCCCTCCTGAGGCAATACTACTGTAGTATTTTCTGTTCGGTTGAGCTCCCCACAAGTCAGCAGCGACCTGCTAGTTTGATACGTTTACTGCTGCCCCCCCCCCCCCCCCCCCCCCCCCCCCCCCCCCCCCCCCCCCCCCGGCCGCCCCCCCCCCTCCCCAACCCCTCCACCCCCCCCCTCGAGCACCTCACAAGCGGTTGTTACTAGGATGCAGCTCGCCCTTTATGCAACTCGCCGAACACCCCACAGCGCTTAGAGCATGGTGCTAGTAGTGTCTGCCTGGTCGATCAAAATCCGACATGCTCCGTCCCGGCATTGTAGGGATGCGAGGGCCTATGGTCATACGAGTACGGCCGTGCACGATTATGAAGAGGTACCCCCCCCCCCGGTAGCTCGCGCAGCATCAGCCCAGGCATAAGCCACAAAAACAAAGCGACAAAAGTGCGGTAAAAATGTCAGCCGTCCGCTGTGANTTAGAGCATGGTGCTAGTAGTGTCTGCCTGGTCGATCAAAATCCGACATGCTCCGTCCCGGCATTGTAGGGATGCGAGGGCCTATGGTCATACGAGTACGGCCGTGCACGATTATGAAGAGGTACCCCCCCCCCCGGTAGCTCGCGCAGCATCAGCCCAGGCATAAGCCACAAAAACAAAGCGACAAAAGTGCGGTAAAAATGTCAGCCGTCCGCTGTGAACGTGCCGCTGTAAAACCCAGGGGTGTATGGTCAAACGTTCCAGCGCGCGTGCCGTGCTATCTCCTTGCAGCATCACCTTTGATATTAGCTTGATCCGTACGCCCCGAATTTTGATTTGTCCGTTCTTCATTCCCTCTTCCTCCTCTCTCAAACCTCGAAAGGGTTCGCTCGACTTTTGCCTATTTGTTTTGCCCCTTTAAGTGTCAATCCAAAGGGGTACCTCGGTTTATTTTTCACCTTTCCTTCCCCTCTCATGCGGCAGAAGGGTTTTATTTATATTCTCTCTCTGCTCATTTTTCCTGGTCTAAAGTCACGAAATTACTGTGACTCACATTCTACTCAGGGTTCCCCTCTCTGGAGTCTCAAAAAGGGGTCAACCTGAATTCTGCCTGATTTTCTCTCTGACACCCCAACAGAGGGCTGACTCGAAGTGTGTTTATTCGTTGCCTCTGACGTCTTAAAAAACATGTTATTATGGCTCGAGCTCCTCTGCTTTCATGTTTACCTTTTAAATCCCCAGCGGGTCACCTGAATTCGCGCCAGCAATGTTTTCCCTCTAGAGTTCCCAAACAGGATTATTCAAACACTTCTTGCCACCAACACGACCCGACTACACAAGGATGTGCGCTTGCCCTCCACTTCGGCGCTCTGTCTCGAGAGGTGTAAGTCAATAATCAAAGGACCCCCCCCCCCCCTCCCCCCGTTACATGATGATATCGCAGGAACTCGTCGGCGCCTGGCAGGAGGGGATCATCAGGCTGATTGAACGCGGGGTCACCGGGAGGATCCTGCTCGCTAACCTCCCATCCCCCAGGGGCCTACCCGTGAGTTGTTGTTGTTGTTGTTGTTGTTGCTGTTGTTGTTGGTGTTGTTGTCGTTGTTATTGGTGTTGTTGTCGTTGTTGTCGGCGTTATTGTTATTTCGCATTCTTGTCCATGTTGTTTTTTACGCCTGCTACGATAGAGATATGTAGCACGTTTTGGCTGAAATGGTTTCTGAAGGATAGGACTCCTGAACCCGAACTCGTTGTTGCAATAATAGTTGTCATTGTGCTCTTAGTCCATGGTATTGCTCATCGGGTCTAGGCACTTTTCTGTTCTTAGGGTGGGGTACAGAACTCCTCAAGCGACCACCCTTATGAGGAAAAAAACATGGCGCACCTCTACCGTAGCAGGTATCTGTTCATGTCCTTCTTATTGTTGGTTGTCCTCGCAATAACCCAGGACGGCAGACATACAGCAGTAGATATGATCTACATGTCAGTTTAGATGAGAGATGTCATGATCTGAAAAGACGCGCTTCAATAGGAGTTCCACTCTTGACCACATGCAGTTTGCACTAAACAGGGAAGGGGGGGGGTGTACTCATGTCGTGCACGGCCGTAGTCATATGACCATAGACCCTCGCATCCCTACAATGCCGGGACGGAGCACGTTGGGTTTTCACCAACCAGGCAGACATTGCTTGCACCAAGCGCGAAGCGCCGTGAGGTATTGGGCGAGTCGCATCGAGGGTGAGCTGCATCCTGCTAAGAACCGCCTCTGAGGCGGACTTGCATATGGACGACAGCTTCAATGAGTTAATTTAATTTCTGGTGTGGCCACTTCCGGAGACAGCAATGGGTTTTACTATGTAACTGCCTCGCGGATGCCTTACCATATTAACACTACGTGATATGACCACTCCCCTTGTGCGGAGCAGATATTCTCCACCCCGCACAAATGATCTAATCGACCGCCAGCTTTGGTGACCGCCAAAATAAAACAATCATGGTAATCACCCATTACATCAACTACATGTTTTTGTGTCTTGTTCTCATCCCATTTATTATCTTCGCCCTTCCGTTCTCTCTCCTCCCCAGTCGTAGCTTAGATCCGGGGTTACAAAGTAGGCTCCTCTTCCTCCTCTCCCACTTCTACGGTTCTTGCCTTGCATTTTTTATCGCGAGGAGACTTCAGCTTTTTCTTCCCTCGTCGACTTGCATCGAATCACTATATATCAACCATTGTACCTTCCGCAACGACTTGTGTCAGCTAATGTTATAAACCACGGCAACTCTCACGCCACACGATCCCTTCGGGTCCGACGTGTAGAGATTATCGTGCTACCCGTCGTATGCGTATAGAGAGTAGTGGGGCTCGGCCCATAGAAGGCGGTATAGTGCACCGACATTTCGACCGCCTTGTATCGGGCGGCCGCCTTATTAATTCCATCGTGTTCGTGCCATTGTCCAGTCATGTCGGCCAATTTTGACCGCCTTATATCGGGTGGCCGCCTTATTCGTGCTGCCTTATACAGACCCCACGGTATACTTAATATATATCGCCCGTGGGGCTGCGGGTCGGGGTTACTGCTGTAGCTGGGTTGTATCTCTAAACTGCCTGCTGGGTGAAGGTAATCAAAGCGCGCCGGTATTTGGGGTTGTATGAATACTCTAGAGGGTATGGGGTGGATGAAAATAACAATTTAATGTGTCGAACTACGACAACAAGAATATGAAGTAGCGTGAATTTCAACAATTCAGTCTTAGGAGACGATGTTTTCAGTAACCCAAACCCATGCTTCAGGTAGTCTATACCTACGAGGCACACCGGAGCAAATTAACTCGCAGGGATGGAGGAACCTGGTAAATTACTGGCTTGAGCTACGTACTATTAATAGTGTGTGTATCGATATATTTTTGCATAAAGAGGGACTTAATAATAAACACGACAATAAACACGATACTAAGCACAACAATAAGCACACTAGCGAACATGACAATAAAGACGATACTGAACACGATACTACACAACACGACAACAAACACGACAATAAACACAACAATAAACACGATACTAAACACGGCAATATAAACGACGACGAACACGACAATAAACACGATACTAAACATGATACTAAACACGACAATAAACACGACAATACACACGACACTAAACATGATTCTAAACACGACAACAAACACGACAATGAACGCGGTAAGACCCGTGCTACCATAGAGTAGACAGTTTAGCGGCCGTCACGTTTTAACGTCGATCGGGCTTCCACCAACAATGACGAATCACCCAACCAACATATAGTATATACTTGCAAACTCCATGCGTTTTTTGCAACTGCTGCTTTCGTTGTTTTTAGCGTGCGCGATTTTTTATTTTCCCCACGGAAAGGCGACGTTCAGGTGGCGTACACAGTTCCTCGCGTTCGGAGCCGACCACGCAATTAGTGCCCCTCCCCTGTACCGTAGCACCGGTCACAATATGCCACAAAACCGGCATAACACGGCACAATGCCGGTGGTGTACAGCAGTAGTAGGGGAGGGTGAGATATTACTGAGTACTAATGTAGTTGGGATTCGTGCTACGGTGGTGTGTAGGGGTGCGCCGGGTTTTCCTGGAGTGTTTCGACACTTGAAAGGCTATCGCCAGTAACATCTCAGCGGGAAAGTTAGGAGGACATGGCAACAACGTTGCTCTCGTAGGGGACTGCTACTTGGCTTGTAAGGTCGCACGCCTCGGACAGATCATGATCTATATGATCTGTCTATCTACAGATAGATCGCCTAGTTCCCCACCCGCCGGTGTGAGAGGTTGTGCACGATCTGCCTACTGCTGTAGTCTGGATCCAACCAAATGGAAACACGCGCTCCGCACGTACGTAGATCATGCGGATAATGCGAGTCACACCCGATAACATGATAGCCTGACGTGCTAAACCATGCAAGGTCGGGCATAGAGTTTCCTTGGATTGTTTAAATCGTGAAGTGGGGATGATCTATCTCCTCTATCTCCTCCGTCTCATGTATCTCATGTATCTCATCTGCCCGAGGTGTGTAAGAGTAAGGCTGTTCGGCTGTGACCCGAGGTTGCTTAACACATATTCGAGAAAGTGGTTGATACACACGTAATCACTGTGTACGAGACGACTATAAATAACCCTAACCCTGACCCTAAGCCAATCAGACCAACCCTAACTCTGATCATAAGCCAATCAGACCAACCCTAACCCTGATCCTACGCCAACCAGACTAACCCTAAACCCTAACCCTGACCCCAAGCCAATCAGACCAACCCTAATCCTGACCCTAAGCGAATCAGACTGACCTTAAAACCTAGCCTCGACCCTAAGCCAATCAGACCAACTCTAGCCCTGACCCTAAGCCAATCAGACCAACACTAAACCTGACCCTAAGCCAATCAGACTAAGCTTAAACCCTAGCCCCGACCCTAAGCCAATCAGACCGACCCTAACTGTGACCCTAAGCCAGTCACGACAACCCTGATCCTAAGCCAATCGGACTGACCTTAAACCCTAGCCCCGACCCTAAGCCAATCAGACCAACCCTCACCTTGATCCTAAGCCCATCAGCCCAGTCCTCACTCTAACTCTGAGCCAATCAGATCAGACCAAATATCAAAACAGTGGTAAGGTATACTGCGAACATCACTACGGAGGATCACGGTAAATAGGATCAAATTTTGTTAGTAAAAAAAGGAAAATATATAGCTTTTTGTGTATACCATAGGTCCTATTTACTATGGTCCTCCGTGATAGTCGCCGATTACAGTAGTACTACAGTAACCATTCGTCGGCTACGTGCGTATGTTGCGGGGCGGTAGCTCTGCGTCGTTTTGTATACCCCCCTGGCTGGTGCAGTATTCGTGCCCTCTTGACAAAATACTACTTGCTGTCAGCCAGTCCGTTGTATCTATCCGCCCCCCACCCCTCTACGTTCGTATGTAGCGGCGAAGTCGAGCCGACTCACAGAAACCCCAAATATTGCCGACGCACATAAATACGCTTTAAGCCCCCCCCTGTCGCTGTCTGAATGATACTGCTCTGCTTCCCGTTTTTGCCAGGGCCTCGAAGTCGAGTTAGCCAACGCTCTGGACCTGGTGTCCCTTGAAGTGCGTGCTGCTGCTAAGCAGATCTCTCAGGCCTTCGCCCAAGTGCGCGTGCTCGACGTCTACAGGCTGACTGGGGTAAGTTTTCATGGGCTCTATATCTACTCAGGCACGGACTGTGTGCTCGTCGTCGGCTACCGAACAACGCCATCACCCGCAAACGCGTGCCCACGATAGGGCACGGATCTACACTATCTGACTTTTTTGTGGTTCGTGTCGCGGCATGTCCCGACACGTACCCGTGGCATTTCGCGACGTGCCGCGATAAGTAGGGTTCGGGTTAGGGTTAGGGTAAACGACACTCGCCCCCGACACTCCCCGCGATACTCGCCGCGACAAGTCATGGGGTGTCGCGGCATGCCGCCACATACCGCGGCGTGCCGCGGCAACGTCCGTGGCGTGTCGCGGCATGTCGCGACACGTGCCACGAAAAAGTCAAATAAAGTACATCCCTCCAATAGAGGCAACACCTTTTCTTTTTCCTTTCAGGGCAATAGTACAAGGTCGGTCGCCCCGATGGTCTATCAAATAGTGGTGCCCTCGAACGCTTCTACGAGTTGATTTACGGAGTTCAAAGCCCACCATGTGAGTCGGGCTCTTGAGTTTATTTTTTATTAAAATAAATACAAAAGCGGAATAACTAGCTGCTGAGAGCGCCCATTAATAGTAGCGTGGGTAGGCACAATTCGATGAGAGTCGACGAGGGAAGAAATGGCTGAAGTCTTCTCGTGATAAAAATGCAAGGCACGAACCGTAGTGGGGGGGGGGGGGTACTTTGTGACCGCGGATCTGAGTTTCGACCAGAAAGGAGAGAGAAAGAATGCGTGCTACGGTAGAGGTATACCTTATTTTGGCTGAATCGTTTTCTGAGCGATCGGGCTCCTTAACCCAAATTCGTCGTTTTTTCATTTTTGTGGCGAACAATGTTTCAGAGTATACTTCGGTCAGGATATATATCATCCGGTAGCACTTTTATTTTCCTTCAAAATCGTTTTTTTCGGTGAGGTACGACGCTCCTTAAGCGAGAAGCTCAGAAAAAACATGGTACACCTCTATCGTAGCATGTGTCCAAGGAAGGGCGAAGATAATAAATGGGATGGAAAAGAAACGAAAACCAAAGGTCAACAGAGCCTCTGCGACTGACGGGGGCTACTCAACTTGTGGAGACTCGTAGGAAATATAAAACAATCGGTGGTTTATTTAACACAAACAAAAGAACACCACGAATAGGCCCCCCTCGCAGGCCCCATGCACAAGGATTAGGCGCACATCCGAATCCCGGCACTTTCGACGTAGCACTACTCCTTTCTTAAAGCCCGCTATGAAGGGGTATAGTCCGTACCTCCCTTGTCACACTGGAACTTGGTGGTACAGCTGATATATTTCAGACGGACAATTCAATGTTCTCCTTGTGAATTCTTTTATGGGATTAAGGTGTTACAAAGTAGAAGTATTCCCTCAATGTCTTTGCCCACGGCGGTACGATCACAGCAAGTGAAGCGAGAGGTCGCTATCAGAATCTTTTATTTCTGGTTTTTATTTCCTATGACCAAGGCGCCTGAGCTTTTGTACGAACAAGCGACATTTTCCATGTGCCAGCAACGAGACATGCTAATTTTTATAGTCAACAGGCGAGGGGAGCCGAGCGAATCAAAAATAGAAACCTACGGATTAACACCACAGTATAGAGATAATATCGAGATAAATCCGACGTAAGATGACATTTGGTCCGTATAAGCAAAGTTAATTATGGAGAATCCTAAGCCTTTTTAATATACCCCACCTCTCTATTAATAACTTTATTGGTTGATTATATTAGGTTGGGTTGGCGTCGGTTGGCAACGACGCTGTAAAACACGCCACTCGCTGCGTGGAGCTAGACAACCAGGGTGCCGTTTTTTTTTGTCATTTTTTTTGCGGTCACCAAAGCTGGCGGTCGAGTAGATCATTTGTGCGGGGTGGAGAACCTTTGTTCCGCACAAGGGGAATGGTCGTTTCACGTAGTGTTAATATGGTAAGGCGTCCGCGAGGCAGTTACATAGTAAAACCCATTGCTGTCTCCGGAAGTGGCCACACCAGAAATTAAATTAACTCATTGAAGCTGTCGTCCATATGCAAGTCCGCCTCAGAGGCGGTTCTTAGCAGGATGCAGCTCACCCTCCATGCGACTCGCCCAATACCTCACGGCGTTTCGCGCTTGGTGCAAGCAATGTCTGCCTGGTTGGTGAAAACCCAACGCGCTCCGTCCCGGCATTGTAGGGATGCGAGGGTCTATGGTCATATGACTACGGCCGTGCACAAATGAGTACCCCCCCCCCCCCGTGCCATAACCAATATATGATATATTTATAGGTTGGGTTGGCGTCGGTTGGCAACGACGCTGTAAAACACGCCACTCGCTGCGTGAGCTAGACAACCAGGGTGCCGTTTTTTTTTGTATTTTCTTTGGCGGTTACCAAAGCTGGCGGTCGAGTAGATCATTTGTGCGGGGTGGAGAACTTTGCTCCGCACAAGGGGAATGGTCGTATCACGTAGTGTTAATATGGTAAGGCGATCCGCGAGGCAGTTACATAGTAAAACCCATTGCTGTCTCCGGAAGTGCCACACCAGAAATTAAATTAACTCATTGAAGCTGTCGTCCATATGCAAGTCCGCCTCAGAGGCGGTTCTTAGCAGGAATGCAGCTCACCCTCCATGCGACTCGCCCAATACTCTCACGGCGCTTCGCGCTTGGTGCAAGCAAGCCTGCCTGGTTGGTGAAAACCCAGCGTGCTCCGTCCCGGCATTGTAGGGATGCGAGGGTCTATGGTCATATGACTACGGCCGTGCACGACATGAGTACACCCCCCCCCCCCCCCGTACTACTACTGTAGTAATTTTGTTTTTACACGGGACACCTGCATACAGGCAATGCTTCTGCCTTCTGAGGGTGGTCACTTGAGGAGCTCCAAACCTTACACAAAAAAATGTTTTTTTGAAGGGAAATAAAGATGCTACCCGATGAAAATTACCTCGGCCTAAAAGTATACAACGGACTGTTTTCCAACACAAGAATGAAAAAAACGACGATTTGGGGTGAAGGAACCTTTGATAAATCATCCAGAAACGGTTTCAGCCAGAAAGTGCTACCTCTATCGTATCACCCCTTGGTTAAGTTGTGCGAACATCCTTCTTCTGAACTAATGCTTCTGGTGAGATTCAATCACCTCCATCATTGTGGGGGGGGCTCAGAAGTTAAGGCACCACCCTTGTAAGGCATTGCTCTCGCACAATTTTATCACTAGTAGTCATGCTTCTGGTGAGATAATGACCCTCGTCAGTGTGGGGACGCTCAGACAATAAGGCGCCACCCCTAAAAGGCATTGCTCTCGAGCGAGGGGCCTCTACCGTAAGAGTAGCATGCGTTCGTTCGTGCGAATTGGTCGAAACGGTGCGGTAACATTTTATGACGCGTGCTACGGTAGAGGTAGCACTTTTTGGCTGCATCATTTTCTGAACGATCGGGCTCCTGAGCACAAATTCGTTGGACTTTCATTTTTGTGACGACTAACGTTTCAGAGTATACTTCGGTCATGAGATTTCTCATCCGGGGCAGCACTTTCATTTTTCTCCAACATCATTTTTTCGGTGAGGTAAATACGACGCTCCTTGAGTGAGGAGCCCAGAAAAAAAATGGTGCACCTCTACCGTTGCAGGCGTCACAAACTACTTGGAATTAGTGTGGGATACATGTATCTCGTCACTAATAGGGGGAGGAACGCCGCTTGTGTTTGGAATTAACGCTTCAAACACAGCAGTGTCTGCATGGAATTGCGGGTATATAGCATTAACCCACGCATGAGCCAAGCCCACCGCTTCGCATACAGCACGAATGCTTCCAATTTCAAGAGGGCTTAATACTGTAATTACACGCCGTTTACTATGCCACGAGCCATGAAGGCTTGGTAATTACACGCCGAGTGTCCCCATCAAGGGCAACAGCGACCATGTGGACAAACCACGCCCACCAAACTTGCGGTCGTCAGAAGCATTTTGAATATTCCTCTGAGGCGGATAAAAGAGCAATGCCTCATGGGGGCAGTAATCCTGAGAACGACTTAGGATATATCTTCCAGCGGTATTTCATAATTTACCGGGAATGTTTGACTCACTGATAGTATCTGGAGAAACTTCGTGGTCCGCAGTTCGGTATAATTTCAAACACGAAACGTAAGCGGCGCAGCCGCGTTTTAGACCCGTTTCTGGCCTGTTTTGGGCCCGGGTCGGTGTCAGATTTAGGCTTAGGGTTACGGTTAGGGCTAGGGGTTGGGTTGGGTTTACGCCCGTGCCTCGATCCCCAGCGCCAGAATCGTAATAACCAGCCCGACCCCTCGAAGATCTATCCTAAGTCTATAGGGTAGGCGGGTAAAAGAGCAATCCATGCCTTATAAGGGTGGCGCCTTATTTTCCGAGTTCCTCCCCCATGAGGAGCTCCTTTTGCCACCCAAAACGTAACTTCGAGGAATTTGTGTTCACGCGTACGTGCGTGACCACCATTTCTAAGCGCGCATGTCCTAAAACATAGTTCCTACCTAGCAAAGCTATCCTATATTTTTGCCGGCAGTGTGATCACTGGAGGAGCTCAACCAGTCGGAAAATAATATTGCCTCAGAGGGTCAAACAGTGCAACCCCTACCGTCGGGGGAGTCCTAGGCGCCGTCATTTCCATGTTGTTTTCCTTTATACGAACGAGGGTGTATTTCGCCCCTCGGACAGGAAGCGTTATCGCGTGAAGCTTAGCCAATCAGATTCGATTTTTGTCGTTCATTCCAAAAGGGTGCTTAGGGCCCGAATTAACGAGTATAAAAGAAACTCAATTTGGAAAAAATTAAATTCAAATTCGCTTTTCATTGGTCAACACACGCACCAGCATCAAAGATTAGGATCTTGGGGTCTACTCGATTTGAATTGGACGAAAAAAAATACGAAGAAGGTCCCTGGACCTTCTTTTGGGTAGAATTCAAATCAAATTGAGGAGTTGGCACGACTTGGACCGGGATGGCCACGGTGGGCAAACGCCCCCGGTGAAATCTGGTCATTTCTTGGCCGCATCGAGGACCACGACCGAGGCGACAACGCGTGAACCACGACGCGAGGCCACCGGGACAACAGCCGCGCCCACGCTTACAGACCATAGAACATCGTACCCCGGCGGTGACGCCTCAAAAGCAATCATGGCGGTCGCAATCCCAACTTTTCAACCAGCTCGATGTGCCAACCCGACCAAAAACCGAGCGATCGACGCAAAAACAGCAGGATACGTTCAAGACTTTAATAGCACCATCGCCGTCCCTGTCTCGCCCGTGGCGTTCCAGGGATCCCTACGCCCGCCCAGGAGACCCTGAGAGCGATAGCTTCCTATCCTGGGCCGCCGAAAGCAAAAGTATGCTGGCGGCGGCGCGCACGCGCCGACGCATACCTTCCCTCTCGTCTCCTCTCGTCGATTTTTTTCACCCCCAGGCTGTGACGCATGCTGCGTTTTTTTATTTCAGAAATATTTGAACGAGCGATTCACTATTTGCAAACCACTTTTTTTTTTGCGAAATCACATTCAAATAGGATTTTATTTTCTAAATTGAATTTCCCGCTGTCTTCGTTAATACGGGCCCTTACCGCTCGCCTCTGTTTTAACCAAGCTTAGAAAGCACTAACTAACTAACGCGTCTTACTATACTTGTTGTGCCCCTCCTCCCCTCCCCCCCGTTAAAAACATGCCGCTACTACTACTACTACTACTACTACTACTACTACTACTACTACCACTGCAGGCCTTGGTCGACCACCCTGCTTTCTTCGAAGATCTGGGATTCACTGGCGGCGTGCCCTCGGGATCGTCACTGACTGACCCCTGTTTCGTTCCTCATTTCGCGGTTGACTACGAGGCAGACATCATGGGCACCCAGGTGAGCTTCGTATAATGGTCCTCCCCCTTTCGCAAACATTTTGAGTAATTTTTCGGTACCCAAGGTATGCAAGGATGGGGTAGATTAATCGCTGGGTGAATGACCTGAGCTACGTAGTGTTCTTGACGCAAAAGAGACGCGATGTAACTATACGAGGGTAGGGGGGGGTTGTAGTGTACATCGTCGTCTCCTGCGAAAAACAAGTAATATATTCGCCCTAACTCAAGACAAAGTGTACTGTAGTTGTCTCTGTTTCGGCTATTCCTCAGACTCCCCATTCTGTTTGCGCTATTGTTGTTACGAGTTGTTTCTTGGTTTATACGTGGCCGTGTAAATATACTATTTTTCCATCTTTCGCTGAATTAATTATTTTTATTTCCCCCCCATACCACGAACAACCTAAACCTACCTAAAACAATATATATATATTTGTTCTATATTCTACACAGACCACGCGTGGATGTATGTACTGCTCTGTCTCATTATGTCGACTACATAGTGCACTCCACCTGCTACAACACACCACGTAGTCAGCGCTGATCCCGCTCCCATGCCCTGATGCTACGGCCCTCGCGACCAAGCCGACCCCGTTCACGGGACGCCCTAATACTTATACTCGTAAGGACCCCTCTTTTATATATTATTGTCATTAATATTCCATCCAATCAATCCTTAACTCATTGGGCAAAGCTCTCCAATGTTCGCGTTGAGGCGTGCAACGCTAGGGGATAGGGGTAGAGCAATCCCTCGGTAGGGGTACCACTTTTATGCTCAATATTTTCTGACCGGTTGCGCTCCTCACGTGAGTAACCACCGGATACTATTATACTATTATACTATTATACTATTATTATACTATTATACTAGTATTATTTTACTGCCATATTTGTTTTTGGACTACCGCATTGGGAGGTTTGGTCGGGTTGCGCGGACGAATGTTTTCGAAGTCATGTTTCGGGTGAGATATGGAGCTACTCATGTGAGGAGCTCAGAGAACTCTGCTCCTCCTCTACCGTGGGATGACTCGGTACTGTACCGTTATTTGGCTAAAATATGAAAGAGATACCGTTATTTGGCTAAAATATGAAAGAGATACCGTTATTTGGCTAAAATATGAAAGAGATACCGTTATTTGGCTAAAATATGAAATATATACCGTTTTTTGGCTCCTGAGCCCAAAATCATCGGCATTTCCTATCCATTCTTGTTTGTGCAGCGTAGGGTGTTCCGCATGGCTAGGCCATTAGATTGTTCATCTGGGGCATTATAAATCAGTTTTCGGGTGACTTACTAATGCCTTACTAATGGTACAGAGATCTTCATGCGAGGAGCCCCACTCTACGATGCTACTTCTTACATACCTGACTCTAAATCGCGCGCCTGTATATCTCATTTTCCTTTCCAATTTTCAGGGCGATCGCGCGGCTGGATGTCAGGAGGAGTGCGCCCTCTGTGCCGACGGCTCTTCGCCCTGCCAGAACTGCTTGGAGGGCTACCCGTCGGCCACGGTCTGCGACAACCCGGAGAGGTACGTGTTCTGGGACGCTCTGCACTTCACGACGGAAATCCACCACATCCTGGGCGAAGCTATCAGGCAGTGCTCCAAAGACCGCCCCAACTATGGCCGAGACTGGGTGAAGGTGCTTTGTGTCGATGAGACGGTATATGGTTCTGCGCCCTGACAGGTTGAGTAAGGCCCCTCGACCCCGCCGCTTTCCCCCTGACCCCTGGCTCACCGAACGCCACTGGTGATTGGTTTAACAGGGGGTTGCTTTTAAGTCCATTAGTTTCAGCGGATGAGAGCCACTCCGCCGAGTGACCACCATACTTCTTCGCGTTTTTTAAGTCGTAACGCTTTACGTTTTTGAGGTATGCACCATCATGGTATGCGTGGTTACTCTGCGACAACAACCTATCACTGCGTTCAGTTTTGAGTGAGGCACGGAACCACTCGCCCGAGTGCAGTAAACGTGGTAGTGATAATCAGGCTACCCCTCCTACCGTAGCACCAGTTTGGGTTTGGCATGGCCAGAAGTGCTCGTTAAGTTTGACACTCGTCACGGGCATGTTGCTGCTCCATGCCATACTGCACGGATGCATTCTTCATTTATGAGTATGGGCCTCTATCTGGGCCCTTTGTTGAAAAGTCACGGTAGGACGGGGGGGATGCATTTGGAGACGCTTGTTTAAGCTAAATACCTTTGTTATGTGCAGTTTTTGAAGAGTTTTCTTGCTTTTCGGTTCACGTTATCATGCATTTTACATGGCCACGGAGCTATATATCTGTGGCGCTGTGCCCCAACGAAAAAGGAAAACTTATGTTGGTAGGTGAAGGCACAGAGCCCCTCGGGCAAGTGATAGCATGGTGGTGCACCTCCCCTAACCCCGGCGAGGAAATCAGGCGGTACACCTCCGCTCCTCTACCGTAGCTAGCGATGACCTTCGAGTACCTAGCGAATCACTATATCCAGCCAGTCAGGGTGAGGGTTTCATCCCCGCTGCATGTGTCTGTGTGCACCATATCGCTGGTGTTTGTTCGAAGGTTGGCGACGTGGTGAATGGTACAGCAGAAGCAGTACGTATTATGGTTTTGGAAAGGCGAACGGGGACAAAACAAAAACACAAGCATCGAGACGGGAGTTCCATAATAACGTGGGGGGGGGGGGGGGGGGGCAGTTGGGAAGCTATACCGCCGGCTGTAAGGCTCTTATATCTGTCTGGTTTTGATATGCGTCCACGGCGTTGTATGCATCGATAGGGCTGGTGTGACGCATTCTACGGGCGCGATGTTGTATAGGGCAATCGTCTGCCAGATATGTATGCAGGTACGGGTACGGTGTTAAAACATGCCGGTAAAGCTGTCTGTCTGATTTGAAATGCGACCCAGGAGGGGGCACGTTTTAGGGGTTTACCGTGTACCGCGTTTGAAGGTGTACCGTGCACCGTGTACCGCGTTTTGGTTTTCACGGTATGCCCCGCCATGGAAGTGGTTTGAAATCTAAAGCTGCTATAACATATTGTTTCCGGGATATGCCCCGCCATGCAGAAGCCGTTTTAAGCCTAAAGGCCCAACGCGTTGAAAATTCGCGATATGCTCCATCATGGGGAGTGGTATACGTTGTTATGAACACAGTCAGTAACGTTTTTTGTTTTTGTTTTGGTTTTGAATGAGGGACAGCCCTACAGGGCCCATCGCGCCACGGTGAAACCCTAACGCTGGTGGCGAAAAGGGGGGGGGGGGTGCTTGTTTTTCACCTGCACAGAGCCACTTAGCCGAGTGACTGCTTGACTGCGTTGTACCCTTAACGTTTTTTTTTGTTTTTGCTATTGTTATATTATGCACCGCCATATCAGGTTTTGTTACGTAAGGCGAACAAACTATGTTTAAGTGCAAATTTCTGTTAGATTCGGAGTCACTCGTCCGAGTGGCCAAAACCCGGAAGGGAAAATGTGGAACCCCCCCCCCCTGTCGTAGCACCAGTCGGGGCGTCGCGTAGCGTGGACTTGGCCCTTCACGGCTTATTATGTAGACGGTGTTGCATGGGATACTGGTCACAGGGAGTTGTGGGTGAATGGAAGGTACCTTCTCTGCAGCAGGGTGTTGTGGCTGAAGGGAAGGTGCCTGCTCAGCTCAAACCACGGGGCATACGTAAAATTCTGTTTGTTTATGGGTGTTGTTAACGTTCCGCACACATGAGAGTCTAGCGGACGTAGCCGATACGCCGAGGCCCACCGGTCCCGCTACGTCTTTCTTTCTGCTCGGAGTGGTTCGTGTTTCCTCTAAGTGCATCGTGCTCGTGGAGAACCTAACACCGCTGATATATCGTGGTTTATAGGACCCCTTCGGACAAAACATATACCAGGTATATATAAGCAAATGAAAAACAAAGTCGTTTTTTATTTCAGTTGCGATACTATTTCTGGTATAATTTCCACATTTTCGTTACTCCCTACGACGGAAAACGTCATTTCTCCAGTTCGAATGCTCAGAGTTTCAACCAATGAGTAGTTTCAGAGAGCCTAGATCATGGTCAACATTTGTGTCTCAGGACGCATATCGATCAAACGCCTTCATCGCGAAATATGCCTCTACTACTCGAAAACGACTCGCCATCCAAGCCGAATTTGAAAAATAGCAGTTTCTCCGGCTGCTGGTACTGGTTTAACTCAGATGTTCGACGAGGACGCCGAACACTAGTAGGTACACGTACCTGAGCCTCTAGTTCGACCCTTCTTAGCGTCCTACGTGCCCACCGCAGAGTGTAGATACCAAACAAGAGCTCCGAAACGATCCAAATCTTGCTGCGGAGCACTTTCGTTTCGTGATGCAAACACAGCAATGCTTGCCCTCCCTTGCAGATCCAAGAGCCCCAATACCTCCTAGAGATTATAACGAACAAGCTATACGTTGGCCGGTCGAAGGTCTGAGCATTAGAACTGGAGCTATGTCGTTTTCCGTAAGGAGTACTGATATGGTATTATTACAACAGAAATAGTATTGCTGCTGTAAAAAAAACGAAAAGTATATATTTTTCAACACTCAAGCAGGGACGGCCGGGGATTTGGATATCATACACCTAACCCCCAGGGCCCGAAAATTGTTTTTTTAAACATAATTTTGTTTTTCAGTGTATCCAGCGTTTATCGGTGTACGTATCATGTGTGATTTGTGTGACAGAGTACCGGAGAGGCGCAAACCCTCACATCGAGTCAAATAGCGTAACATGATACCACACATACATCCGGTCGTGCGACTATTTTACCTTGAATGCTTGTTCTGCTTTGCCACGATGTAATATGTGAGTACACGACGTGTGTACAGAAGCATGTGGGACTTGTGTGGGAAGGCAAGCTGTCAATGACACCAGGCAGGTCCAGCAGTTGGTTTCCCTGGTCGATTATCATTGCAAGGGTATATACACAAGTGTCGAAGATACCTACCTGGCTGGGGTCTATCGATCTATCTGCTGAGAAGGAAGGAACCTGCATGTTGATCCGACCAAGCTTGTCGACCGAATACAATGTGCCAAAGCAAGAAAATAACGCACTCGGCATCCCATGCCAAGCCTGCCGATCCCACGACTCTTCGGGGCCTTCTGATCCACCTTCGAGCGAGCTCATAGCTCCTTTGTTCCGCTCACTACTACTGCAGTCGCTGTCACTACTGCTGCAGTCGCTGTCACTACGCAGTTGCTGCCTACTCGTATAAGTCGCAGCGCCGCCCAGTAGTATTGTAGTACTATGGAAGGCCTTGTATCAAGCAGGGGACGGCTCTCTACCGTCCCCTGTGTTCAATAGAGGGAGAGAACGGTGTCCAGTAGTATTGGAGTACTATGTAAGGCCTTGTATATCAAGTAGGGGGGGGGGACGGCTCTATACTGTCCCCTGTGTTCAGTTTTATATAGTTATTGTACAGGCGTAGAGGGAGGGGACGGTCTCAGGTACCCCCCCCCCTGTCAAAAGGTCAAAGTTGAAAAACTCGACGTGAGGTGTCGAAAAAACAAATTTTGACTACCCTCGACTCAAGTACTCTTTTTTGAAAATACGGAAGGGGCCCCTTAAAATATCCAAACATTTTTCGCGCTCGGTTCGTTAGTATGGGGCCGTTAAAGACTGGTGCTACGGTAGGCGGGGTAGCCTGATTTTCACTGCCACGTTTACTCCTCTCGGGCGAGTGGCTCTGTACCTCGCTTAAAACTGGACGCAGGAATATGCTGTTGTCGCAGGGTAGCAAGCATACCATGGTGGTGTATATCTCGACAACGTAAAGCGTTAAGACGTAAAAAACCGCGAAGAAAAAAGGTGGTCACTCGGAGAGTGGCTCTCATCCAATGACAATAATGGACTTAAAAGCGACCCCCCTACCGTAGCACCAGTCTAAAGCAACTCAGATGTATTCATACACGTATGCATTTACGTACTGTAGAGGTGCACCCACTTTGTTTCTGAGACGGTGGTCACTTAAGGAGCTAGATATACCTCTCACCCAAAAACTAATTCTGGAGGGAAAACAAAGTACTACCCGACGAAGAATCCAAGGCACACACGCACGCACGCGTCGACGGTGCTCCTCATCGGAGGAATGGCCCAATATGGCATACGCCTTATCGCCGAAAGACTTGTTGGTTTAGTTTGTACTTTTTTGTCGATACATACGTACCTAAGCCACAAGATATTATGAATCGGGCTTCAAATCTCAGTTTTCTTGGGGTCAGGTTTCGGGTGGGGGAAGAGATAATCCCGCAGGCGAAGAAGAGCGGCCGGAGATACTGGGCGCATCCCCCAACTTAAGGTGGCATGCATCGGTGACGGCTGTTTGAGCTCAAAGATGCACCCCCAATGCCTATAGCGTAGCACGGCCAGTCTGCCTGTGACGATTATCAGTCCCCGAGAGATACACACTCTGTACTCGCAGCCAAGCAGTGTTGTAGACCGGAATATTTTGACCACATATTTTACTGTATTGTTGCATATATATCAGATCATAATATCATATTTTCATGCTTCGTATATACTACAGCTGTAGGAGTAAATCTACAACCAACTCGCCCTGCTCACCTAATAAAGAACGCAACTAGAGTACCACCTCCTCTCCGCCTGTTCCACCTCATACAACACCTTAAATCGACCACAAATAAAATAGCAGCAGCGGCAGCAGCAGTAGTCTACGCTGCGTTCAAGCGCAAAAACACGCCGACGCTTTCTTCCTGGTGTTACCAGTTGAGAGCTACTGGTACACACGAATACGCAAGTTATTCGAAAGCAAGGATCGCCAACACCAAAGCTCCCGGTTTAATCTATTCTGCGGGAGAGATAGCTGGCTGCTCAACGCGGCCCACGCCTCAATCGTCTTACTCCTCCTGTGCCAGGAAAACAGACAGTGGGGAAAACGTTAGCAAAATCAAACCACCACCAAAAAACCTACCCGTGCACAACAAAGCTAACAATAGAGGGGAAAAATCGGATAAACAGTAACAGACCTCTAACAAAAACGAATGCCTCATCTTCTTCTTGTATCAGGAGAGAACAGGCCTCGGGGAAACGAAAAACCATGCACAACAACAAAAAAACGCTTCAGCCCACGCTGCCGCTGTTGTTACTATCAATTGAAAGTTACATACGAAGAGGCGGTTTCCTCCTAAAGTAGGCGTTTTCCTCCTAAAGAAAAACTCGCCCCAAAGCTCCCGCATTAATTTCTCCTCGGTCAACGAAAGGTGAGAGACAAAGGTCCAACATGGCCGATGCCTCAAAACATATTGGCGCCCCGTTGGGACAAAAGACCACGGAAAAGTAAAAGTACACCACAACAAGCCACCGACATGTCCTATTCCTGGTGTCACGCGGTGTCACGCGGTTTTTATTTGCTGAGCGAGAGGTCAGGAGACAAACGTCCAACATGGCTGATGGCTTAACAATCTTATTCCCGTGTCAAGAGAACGAATCACAGGAAACGCAGGCAAACCACAACGCATAAAAAACGGAGACAGCAAAATACATGTCTTCGCTGTGTGTCAGGAGAACAGACCACGAGAAATGCAGGCAAAAACGACCAAAAACGACCATCAAACATACAAAACCGACCCAAGAAACCTTGCAATAAACCGAAAACAAACAGCCCACTAAAAAACGTCGTGTGCTCGTACTACTGTAGAGAGCTGCCTGTGTCTATGATACTTCATCGGCGGGCACACACGCCGTGTGTCCGTCCACCGTGTGCACCCTTATGCAAAACGCCGCTTCGAAAACTGTAACTGCCGTGGACGTACACCAATACCTGGTACGTCTTTTACGGTACCTATTATTACGTTTGGTAATATATATGTGTCTTGACTATGTTATCCAGAGGGGGGGGGAAGGCTACTGTGGGTTGCACCAACTCCCTCCCCCCCCCCTCCTTCGTCGTACGCAGGCCTCCGACACGCCCAATATAAAGCGACACGCCCGTCTATCTATCGCGGTACTTGGAACGAGCGGAACACCCCCCCCCCCCCCCCCCCCCCCTCGCTCGTGTTCGCTCGGTTATTGAGTGCTGTCCAGGCAGCCTGCCTTATGAAAAACTTTCCTTACCCGCACCCCACCAGGTCATATACAGGAGAACGCACTGGGTTGACGACCTCTACTCTGTTACCGCGTGCCACAACAACGAGTGGCCATGTACTTACTTAAAAAAACCTTTGGAATTGAACTCCAGGAGAAGCACCTTCTA
Source organism: Saccharina japonica (assembly GCA_008828725.1). Classification (NCBI taxonomy): domain Eukaryota; class Phaeophyceae; order Laminariales; family Laminariaceae; genus Saccharina; species Saccharina japonica. The sequence continues at coordinate 428,779 of MEHQ01002813.1, forward strand.
CTCTCGAACGTATACCATTTCGCTGCCACTACGCTCTTACCCACCCTCTGCTCCACCCATTGTGGGATGCGTATGCGCGGGTGTGCGAATGGTTGAGTGAGTGAGTGAGGTGAGGGGGGGGGTGGGTGGGTGGGTGGGTCGGAGAGTGACGAGTGCTCACGACTTTCGTACGACGGCCTGTCTCCTCTGCGGCCGCCTATTCATACTCGCGGGCCTCTCTGCTTCTATTATACCAAGCAGGGTAACTCTCTAGCCCTGTCCTTTGTTTTTCTGCCGCCCACTTTATTGTTACGCTGTCATCTCTGACCGATGCTTGCCTTTTTTTGCACTGCTGTTCTGGAAAGTGCGGGATGTTAGCACTTGTTTTACACACCCTGGTATGATACATTCGACCCTATGATACATAACACGTGCTTCCTCGCTCGAAGCACCCGGCGTGCCACGAGGAGAGTTCTCCTGTCTTACACCTCCGACGAGAGGGAAAAAGCCGATTAGCGTCTTCCCCCCCCAAGGTTTCTTCTGCCTGTTCATGTCTCGAGCGTGCGCGCGCAGCCCCCCGCCCCCCGAGCGTTACTCTTTACTCTTCACACGGAAGCGTCCTGATCTGCGTCTTCTGCCCAAAGGTTTCCGCTTGGCTCCTTTTTTTATCCAACGTGCAACCGAAAAAAAACGGAGCTACTCTCTATGATTACCGAAGCACAACGCCGGGGTGAGAACCAAAACATCATACTTGGGGTACTTGATTGATACTTGGGGGTACATACACATCCTGGTATTCCCTCTATAAATCGGCAACCGCAATGCCGGGTGTGAACAAACTTCATACCAGGCACTTGATACTTGGGTACACGTCCTGGTATGTAGTATGTGGTTCGTCAGCAGCATGGGTGTTCCCTACGTTGGACGCAGAGTTGCTTCCTACCCCCCCCGATTAAAAACAAGACAACTCGAGCCCTTTGCTTAGACGCAGAGTTTGCATTTGGAAGCCCAAGCGTTTGTATATAACGGGACTCCTCGCGCCCCGAGGAGCTGCATACCTTGTGGGTTTATCCAATGCCGTAATTTACAAAAATAATCCTTGGACACCTACTACCCAGGCAGCTTGAGGGATGGGCATCGTGATTGGCGTACAATGTTTCCCAACACTGAATGTTGAGTATGTCATATGAAGCTCCTCAGGGTGAATATATCTCCAGGAAAATAGGCGCTATATGATAGTCTTGCTATCTATGACCCCCCTACAGCCCACGTCTCTTACAACTCCCGAGGGCAGAGTTCCTCGACCCACGGCTGGTCGTAGTTCGGCTCGTCTTTGGCGCACTGCCTGATGGCTTCGGCCAGGATCTGGTGGAAGCCGGTAGTGAAGTGGAGGCTGTCCCAGAACAGGTACTTGTCCGGGTCAGAGCAGGCCGTGGCGGACGGGTTGCCCTGGAAGCAGTTCTGGCACGGGGAGGTCTGGTCGGCGCAAAGGTCGCACTCCCCCTGGCACCCGACAGCACGATCGCCCTGAAAATTCGGGGGGGGGGAGTTCAATAAGTTAAGGCGCCGCACGAGACAAAGGTGAAGACTGTGGTGGGAGAAGCTATAGGTGTATGATGCCGTCAGTATGTCCACACCCCGGACCAGATCATACAGATCATACAGATCATACATATCATACATATCATACATGTCGTACAGATCATACAGATCATACAGATCATACAGATCAGGATATAGATATTTCACGGCAGATCTATTCCCGATCTTGTACGTATGGCCTGCATTTGCTCACATCGTCGGCGGGGACCCATATAATCTGCACAATCTAGCACATGTTTCCTAGGGTTGGATATGTACTATGTAGATCCGGCACAACCTCTCAAAGCGCCAGATGAGGAACTAGATTGTCTAAATCATCTAGTTCATGCTTTGTCCGAGGTTGTTCATATATCGGCTCGGGGAGAAGCGGGCGAACACTGCAAAAAGGGGGAAAGAGGAATGAAGAGGTTGGTCCACACTCCACTGCGCGGCGACAGCTTAGCCGTATGACACAAACCACCCCGTAGCGCCTACACGCACACCATCGGTGATACCCTATCCGGGTATGACATTATGTCACAAGATTCCCTTGGGATATACCTCTGTATTGTACGTACATGGCATGTTGGGCGAGACAGGTTATACAACAAAATCGAATCCTATCAGCGGGAACTTCCTGGACGGGTGTACGAGTACGAGTGTTGTGTACGTAGGTATGCCGCGGGGGGAAAGGACATTGGGAGGGTTTTGGGGCAAGGTGCGACCAGTGCCGCGCTTGCTGGTAACCGACCGCGTTGGTTAGGCGTGGTTGCGCTGGCAGGGCTCCGGGAGTCTCACCCACAGCCCTTGGCAAGCATATTGTGTGTGCTGTAGTTCTTAATCAGTTTCTGACTTGAGTATTATAGGCCAGACGACGCGTGTTACGATAGAGGTACTGTACCTTATTTTGGCTGTCTTGTTTTTTGAATGACCTACTAAAGGCTCCTTAACCCAAAATCGTCGCAATGTCATTCTTGTGTTACAGAATCTTTCGTTTTTTTTTTCGTAGGCCGTGGGATTTTTAAATCAGGAAGCACTTTTTTTGCTTTCCTCCAAAAAGTATTTGGTTTTTTGTTGGTGCGGTACAGAGCTCCACAAGTGAGTAGACTCACAAAACGACAAGGTGCACCTCTACCGTAGCGCGCGTCAGACATGAAACGAGAGAGGCGCGCGGCGTTCTGCGATGGGGGGCACCACGTTCTGCTCAAATAATTCGTCATAAACTGCCCAAAATCGTCTGGGTTTACTATCGTGTTCCCTACACGGTAAAGGCGCACCTGCGTACAGGCCATTTTCTGCGGGTGGTCACTTGACTATCTTGATTATAGTATAGGAGCTCTATATCTCACCCAAACACTGAGTTCGGGACGCATGCTACGATAGAGGTGCACCATGTTTTTTCTGAGCTCCTCACTTAATGTGCGTCATACCTCACTGAAAACAATATTTTGGAGGAAACTAAAAGTGCTGCCGGATGCGAAATCTCATGACCGAGGTATACTCTGAAACATTATTCGTCACAAAAATAAAGGTCCGACGAATTTGGGTTAAGGAGCCCGATCGTTCAGAAAACCATTCAGCCAAAAAGTGCTACCTCTACCGTAGCACGTGTCTCGGACGAATATATAAGTGCTACCCGATAAAGCAATTTCCATGGTATAAGTATAACGAAAACAACACAATGATGGAAGTCTTACGATTTTGGGTTAACCCCTTAAGAACCGGTCCCCGGTTTTTGGGGACAAAATGCTTGGAATTAGTGTGGGATGCGTTTTTCGGTTAAGGAGCATTATCAATCAGAAAACGGTCCAGCCAAACAGTGCTGCCTCTATCGCAGCACGCGTCACATTGAGCATGCAGTGCTCATCGAGTGAAGTCTGCACTTTTGTGAGAAATCTTACAGCAGTAGAGCTCCTTCATAAAAGTTGGGTGGAACCCGTACGGCTGTGCGGAGTGAGTGCGTTTCTTCAACCGTCTGGGACTTGCCTACATTACAGTAGTACGAATTGATGTCGTCGTCATGACCTGTCTGGGCACGCATGTGACGCATGCTACGATAGAGGTGCACCACGATTTTTCTGAGCTCTCCGATTGAGGAGCTCCGTACCTCACCCGGGAAAATGTTGTTTGGACGAAAGTTGAAGTGCTACACCCGATGTCCAATCTCATGACCAAACTATGCTCGGAAACATATACCGCAACACAAGAAAGTCACAAGAATGAAAAAACGACGGTTATGGGTCAAGGAGCCCGATCGTTCAGAAAGCAGTTTCGGTCTAAAAGCGCTGTACCTCTGTCGTAGCGCGCGTCCTCATAGGGTATCGCACAAGCTTCTTAACGCTGCGCTCCGAAATAATCTCGTAGTCCATTGGCCAGAGTTTTTCTTCTTCCGAAATAATCTCGTAGTCCATTGGCCAAAAATCCGTCTCCTTTTCCCTCCCTGCCTGAAACCTCAAACCGGTTCTAACAACCGACAGTACGCCCCACACGGCTCACCTGGGTCCCCATAACCTCGGCGGTGAGGTCTATGTTAAAGTCGTAAATCAGGCACGGGTCGCTCAGGGATGACCCCGACCCCCCGGTGATGCCGACACTCTCGAACAGTTCAGGGTTGTCCACGATGGCCTGGTAGGAGTATAAAACAAAAAGGGGCGAGGGGGGGACGGGGATTAACAAAATTTTCAACCGGAAATCACCGACGTGGGAGAGCTGATCCTTAGAATAAGTACGACATGATGTACAGGAGTGTCTCCCACTTCGTTCAAGATATCGCTGATAATTGCAGGTTCTATTGTGCGTAGAGTCTCCGACCACGCTCCATACATGACGCCGTTCATAACTTAGGCATGAGGAGGGCAGGTGTCCCATCTGTTCTCTGTCCCTGGTAGGCGCTTGGTTGCGTCAACAATATGCAAGACATAGTACGCCAACGTACGTGCACGTGCGCCACGAGCCTGTCGTACTTTTCAGCTATGCAAACACCAAAACACCATCACATCCCCGATGGCTCATCTCACCCCACCCCAGCAGTCCAATGCCAACATATACGCATCGCCCATTGTGGAAACCCACCACTCACCACAGTCAGGCTGTAGGTGTCCAATATCTGCACTTGCGGGAAGGCGTCGGCTAGCTGCTGAGCAGCAATGTTCCCTACGACGGCCACCTGGTCCAAGAAATCGCCAAACCCGCTAGCTGCGACACCCTGCGAAAACAACACCGTCCAAGCGGCGGAGGGGGAAAAAAACAAAAAAACGTGTGAGAAACGCATGACTACCGAACCAAAGCGAGGGGAACGCTCCGCGAGTTTTGGCACAACACTGCTGCATAGAGTCCTCAACGCACAGAACATCGGGTTGTATTGTGACTTACAAGGTACATTCACGCTACGTGTATATCGTCATTTGTTTCGTAGCCAAGATACTGTTGCACGTTGAAATGCAAGCAGGCCGTCCGCTACTAAGGTCGTGGTTCCGCTGAATGTACTCGGGGGCAGTTATCCACGTGTGTGAGGCTCGAGTGTTGTGACCGTGTTGCACAAACAGGGCACACTCACGGGCGTAAGTAATACCTTGGGGATGTCAGGTTGGAGAGTACGCCGGGCTGCATTGAAATTAGTTAAGCACGCCGACGAGTGGACTGCCGCATGCTACGGTAGAGGTGCGCCAAGTTTTGTTTCTGAGGGAAGTCGCTTGAGGAGCTCTATACTAGCAGAACTTCAAAAACTGATTGTGGACAAAAATAAAAGTCCTACGTACTCGTACCCGATGGATAATCCCATGGCCTAACTATAGAATGAAAAATAATGACAGGCCGAAAGTTTTGGGTTAAGGCACCCGACCATTCAGAAACAAATCCAGCAAACAAAGCGATACCTCTATCATAGCACGCACCCACTGCTGTATCGGGATCTCAACGCTTTTCAACGATCGCACTCATTCAAGTTGGCAGAGGTCACGGTTTGAGCACTGGTTTCTACAATGTTTGTCGAGTACAGGCACCTTGTTTGAGCAGACCGAAAACACTCACCGGCAGGCCCTTGGGGGACGCGAAGTTGGAGAGAAGGATCTTGCCCGTCACACCGCGCTCGATCAGCCTGGTGATCCCCTCCTGCCAAGCGGCGATAACTTCCTGTACACGAAAAGGGTATCGGCGGGAAGAGACCGCTAGTCGTTGTATCGTATCTACGGAGCATGTAGAGCGTTTCAGAGGACCAACACTACAGCAGGGGCTCACACATTCCACACAGAAGACCTAGTTTCAAGGAGGTTTATTCTGTTGTTTGATGGTTTGGCCATGACAAATCTTAGAGCACTACTGTAGGCACCTACCTGCCCATCGTTTCTTACCCAAAGGCACAGTCGACGCATTCCACTAAAGGGGTTTGCACGTTTTGGGCCAAATATTTCTGACGAGGGGGGCTCCTCAAGTGAGCTACAACGACGCGTACTACGATAGAGGTAGCAAGTTTTTTGCTGAAACAGTTTCGGAATCACGGGACTGCTTAACCCTTTTAGAACTGCACTGTCTACAAATACATATTTCACTTTAATTCCAAGTGTTTTGTCACCACATCGGGACTGCAGTACTAAATGGGAGTCATCCCACGGTAGGGGCGCAGCAGGATTTTTCTGAGCTCCTCACATGAGGAGCTCAATATCTCACCCGAAACATGACTTCGGAAACGTTCGTTCGCGCAACTCGACCAAAACCTTCCAATGCGGTTGTCCAAAAACAAATATACCCGTGAAATAATAATAGTATCCGATGGTTACTCACGCGAGGGGCACAACCGGTCTGAAAGTATTGAGCCTAAAAGTGGTGCCCCTACCGTGGGATTGCTCATTGGGTTTGCTCACCCAGAATCGTCGAAATTTGATGCTTTTGTTGTTGAAAAGTGTTTCGTTGTACACTTGGGCCATGGGAGCGTTTTATTGGGCGGCACTTTTGGCTTCCCTCCAAAATCTGTGTTTTGGGTGAGATATAGCGCCCCGCTTGTGTGGCTACCCTCACCAACATAATGGTGCACCTCTACCGTAACATGCGTCCTTCTACCAGTTGGTATGGTCCTTTTACCAGCGAAATGCTTGGTTAGGGCCTACGAGTACGTAGCGCACTAAACGCTTGGTCGGATTCCGCAAAACAAAAGCAAATCGAAGTCATCATGTTTCGGGCGAGAGATTGAGCTCCTCGTGTGTGGGGGCCTCGGAAAAAAACAACGGTACCACCTCTACCGTCGCACCGCTCAGTCACAATAACAACAGTAATTGCACGTGGACACATGTGACGATAGAGGTGGACAATGTTTTTGCTGAGCTTCTCACTTAAGGAGCGTCACACCTCACCGAAACAAATGATTTTGGAGGAAAATAAAAGTGCTGCCGGATGCGATATCTCATGAGCGAAGTATATTCTGAAACATTATTCGTCACAAAAATGAAAGTCCGACGAATTTGGGTTAAGGAGCCCGATCGTTCAGGAAACGATTCAGCCAAAAAGTACTACCTCTACCGTAGCACGCATCAGATCTGTGTTTTGGGCGAGATACAGAGCCCCTCTTATGTGGCTACCCTCACCAACAAAATGGTGCACCTCTACCGTAGTTGGTATGGTCCTTCTACCAGTTGGTATGGTCCTTTTACCAGCAAAATGCTTGGTAAGGGCCTACGAGTGCGTAGCGCATTACAAATCTTGGTCGGGTTCCGCAAACAAAAGCAAATCGAAGTCATCATGTCTCGGGTGAGAGATTGAGCTCCTCGTGTGGGTGGGCTCGGTAACAAAACCGCACCACCTCTACCGTCGCACCGCTCAGTCACAATACCAACAGTCATGATTTCACGTGGACACATGTCACGATAGAGGTGGACAATGTTTTTGCTGAGCTTCTCACTTAAGAAGCGTCATACCTCACCGAAACACATGATTTTGGAGGAAAATAAAAGTGCTGCCGGACGCGAAATCTCCTGACGGAAATACTCTGAAACATTATTCGTCTCTAAAATGAAAGTCCGACGTGTTTGGGTTAAGGAGCCCGATCGTTCAGAAAACGATTCAGCCAAAAAGTGCTATCTCTACCGTAGCACGCGTCCGTGTCATATTTCCTCACCCTGATCATGGGCTCGAAAGTCAGTGACGGGACTCCGTTCACGAGTTCGAACACGTTTTCGAACGCGACTGGGTCTACGTAGCCAGGCCCTCCGACCGAGTAGCGGGTGACTGCGTCGAGCACGCGGTTCGGTTCGTTGCTGCCTAGAGCAATAACGTGCGTGTAATCTGCGTGCGAGTGGCACAATGTGTGAGGCACGGCGAGGGGCGGATGCACGGACGGGCTGAGCGGTTAGCGTGTTGTTTCGCGTCCGTGTGGGAGGCGAAGATATTGAAATAGCAGTCGAAAAGGTATTTGGCATGTTGATTAATTGGGTAATTGCGCTCACCACGATGATTCTACTGCTCGTTGTAATTTGATATCCCCAAAAAGGCGGTGTTGGCTTGCCCGAGTAGAGTCTCGCAGCGAACTTTCCAACGATATCCCACTCCTACCCAGGCCAAAAGGCAACCCGGTTGCATCACACCCCCCCCATGATTGGGTCTCAAAACCAAAGTGTGTGGTGTCGGAACTACGTAGTCGGAACTTGTTTTCCGTAAACCAGTGCCTTGGCTCACCAAGAGTTTCATCCGTGCGATCGAGGACGTCATGGAAGTACCGGGTGATTTGCTCGTCCAGCGTCTGCGGAGAGGAGATGGAAAACCACATTTCACGACAGAAGCAGGGGATGGGGGGCCATAAACAAACAGGGACAGGGTCAGCGTCGGTCCCGCCATCTCTCGCCGAGTTTGACACCCTTGCACTGCTGTGGATACCGATCCTAGCATCGTTACCTATAAATTGCCATTTTTTTCTCGGTTAAACGACCTCGACGCTACAGAAGTTGGAACTGTGGTTAATCTACCCTCAGCACCTCGAACTATGTACTGACGCGATCTCGAACCTTGGCACAGTTGCGTCTCAAACTCCCCCAATCGGTCAAACTCGCGGCTGAACAATTCTGAGCAACTTTTACCAGGTGTTAATAGAAAAAACAAAGTCTGGACGCATGCTACGATAGAGGTGCACCATGTTTTTTTCTGAGCTCCTCACTTAAGGAGCGTCATACCTCATCGATAAGATGATTTTGGAGGGAAATAAAAGTGCTGCCGGATGCGAAATCTCATGACCCCGAAGTATACTCTAAAAAATGATTCGTCACAGAAATGAAACTCCGACGAATTTGGGTTAAGGAGCCCGATCGTTCAGAAAACGATTCAGCCAAAAAGTGATACCTCTACCGTAGCACGCATCTGGTTCGTTGTTCATTGAGATCGATGGAGTTACTCGTTATTGTAGCCGGAGGTGTGGAGCGTTCTAGCTGTGATAACTCAACTCCACACCGGTAAAAACACTTACCGCGGTGGGAAACTCTTCACCCGCGCCGGTGTATCCCGCGCAAGTTTGGTGATCCCGAAAAATGTCCGTGGCAGACGCTGAGGCCGTGGCGAAGTTGTACTCCTGTCGAAAAGTGCACGACACATCAGACACGATGAAAGCAAAAATAAAACATCGACAGGGACATCAAGAATAGTAGTGCAGGGAGAAGGTCTGATATCATGAACAAAGTTTAATTGGAGCAGAGGAATAGCCATGTCTCTACAGAGTAGTTCGGTATGATTATGCTACGGCAGTCTGAAATGAGGGAGAAGTTAAGGTGGCAGTGTAGTAGGGTTAACACGCGCTTGAGCCCAAGCGTTTCTGACCAATGCTATTTCTCGACAGAGAAACTGTTGCCCAATATATTATTGTGGAGGACCATAGTAAATAGGACCAAATATGTTTCGTAAAAATAGTTAAATATATAGGTTTTTGTGTGATCCGTAGTTCCTATTTATTAGGTCCCCCCGCAATAGTTATACCCCCTTTTAACTGTATTTACCGTGTATAGAATCGATACACTTACGTGTGTGTTTTTTTCAACCATGACGTCTACTTTTCTAGCTCAACTCTGGCCGGAGGTTTCACACCTATCGGCATTCTGGGTATGCCGTGGTCACAGGCGTCTTCCTTTGCCCCACCCAGTACTTGCCCTCGGTTTCAAACCTGCTGCAAAAATCCAACAAACACACCAAGCCCATGTGCTTTACATGTACATAACACTCGTGGTAAGTTGTCCCCTGAAACGTGGGTGAAGTAATACACGATAGAGGTAGGTGCACCTTAAGTACAGACGCGTGCTACGGTAGAGGTAGCACTTTTTGGCTGAATCGTTTTCTGAACGATCGGGCTCCTTAACCCAAATTCGTCGGATTTTTTTTTATTTTTGTGACGAATAATGTTTCCGAGTATACTTCGTTCATAAGATTTCTCATCCGGCAGCACTTTTATTTCCCTCCAAAATCATTTTTTCGGTGAGGTATAACGCTCCTTAAGTGAGGATCTCAGAAAATACATGGTGCACTTGCTACGGTAAAGGCGCACCATGTTTTGTTTCTTCGGAGGCTCCTTACTTGAGGAGCTCTATACTACTACTAAGCAATACTCGTACATACTAATAGTAAACGCAATGTATACTAATAGTAAGTGATACATACTAATAGTAAGTAATACACACTATCACTAAGTCAAACACTGATTTCAGAGGAAACTAAAACTGCTGCCCGAGGAATAACCCCACCGCCTAATAAGTATGAAGTGAAACAAAAAATGGTAACAACAAGAATAAAGAAAACCCGATTATTTTGGCTTATAACCCTTACAGGACTGGAGTCCCGTTTTGGGGACAAATTACTTAGAATTAGACTGGATTGTCCCCAAAACGGGTCTGTCTGCAGTCCCAAGAGGGTTAAGGGGCACCGTCGTTCAGAATACGTTTCAGTCAAAAGGGGCCACCGCCATTGTAGCACGCGTCTCTACCTAGCCTTTTTCTGAGGGACCTAGTTCAACGAGCGTTTGTTTGTTTTTTCTTTTTCTTTTTCCATCCCATTCATTATCTTCGCACTTCCGTCTTTCTCCCTCCCTAGTCGTAACTCAGATCCGGGGTCACAGAGTAGGCTCCTCTCCCTTCCCCCCCACTACGGTGCTTGCTTTGCATTTTTATCGCGAGAAGATTTCAGCACTTTCTTCCCTCGTCAACTTTCGTCTTATTTTTGCTTACCCACGCTATGAAATGCGCTCTCGACAGTCGGTGTCATTTGAGAATAAAAACCTCCATGGGGAGAATCGAACCCTCGACATCCGGCCCTACAGGCTTCGTGGCTACCAGTTAGACCACCGGGGCGACCGGCTTGCTAACCCAAAACCTCCTCTCCGAAAACACGACCTCGGGAAACCACTTACTCACTAACGAATTCAAGCATAAGCCTCGTAGGTATACCCCCTTGGCGCCCAGGTATGCTTGCGACGATTGATTGCCGGGGACCATGGTGAATAGGACCAAATAGTGTTATTACGGGGGACCATAGTAAATAGGACTTGCGGCACACACTAAAACCTATATATTTATGTATTTTTACTAACAAAATTGGTCCTATTTATTAGGGTCCTCCGTAATAGTAAAAATAGGTAAATACATATACCAGTAGGTTTTTGGGTGCAACGTAGGTCCTGTCTATTATGGGTCTCCGGTAATAGTACAAATCGTTTTCGCTTTAACGAGCTATTTCTATGTCGCAGCACGCCTGAGAGATTACATACACCAGCCTAAACAGATAGGACAAGCTTGGACCGAATCAGCGAACTCACCTCGGGCACACGGAGCCAGGACGGCCAAACCTTCCCGTTTGCGGGTGATCCAGGCTCCGGGAGGTACGCCCTGAACATTGACTGCCGAAATCAAAAGAGGGAGCAAAGGTCAGAGATCTACAGTAAGTAGTAGCGATTGAACCAAAAGCGTACACACGATGGTTTCATCGCTGGATACCGCTTTGGGCTAAAGCTCTGGAGTGTCATCAGTCACCACGCCAGTCTCGCAGAATAAATAACCCTTCCCAGCACGCGATCTCCAACAGTTCTGCAGGGCAGGGCTGCGCGCGGTCTTTTTCGCACCGCATTGCCGATGGAAGATCGAGATGCTCAACAACGGCTATGGACATGCTGTAGTTGCACTCGCCCGGAGAAAAGGGCGGCGCTCTTCAGTTGCACTGGCTGAGGCAATGCTTGAGGATAACCATCCGTATTAGATGTTTTCGGCTCGAAGGTTCACACCCAAGATCTGCAGTAGCATGCGCGGTTCAAAGGCTGATACAGCGCTGCTTTACAGGTGTATAAGTATCGGCACTACTACTGTAATCTCGAAAAAAGGGACTTACTCCTTCTGGAAGGTCACTGAAGCCATCCCACCATCCACGATCATTACACACGCTTATACGCTCGACTCGTCGTCGACTCTGGATATTCGTAGACGCATGCTACGATAGAGGTGAACCGTGTTTTGTTTTTTTCTGAGGCTCCTCACTTGAGGAGCTCTATGCCTCTATACCTGCAGTAGTCTAAACACTGATTTTGGAGGAAACTAAAGGTGATACCCGATGGATAACCGAGGCATGCTACGGTAGAGGTGCACCAAGGTTTTTCTGAGACCCTCACGTAAGGAGCGTTATACCTCACCGAAAAAATGATTTTGGAGGAAAATAATGGTGCTGCCGGATGAGAAATCTTATGAACGAACTATACTCGGAAACATTATTCGTCACAAAAATAAAAAAAAATCCGACGAATTTGGGTTAAGGAGCCCGATCGTTCAGAAAACGATTCGGCCAAAAAGTGCCACCTCTACCGTAGCACGCGTCAACCCGATGGATGAAGTATACTCTAAAATAACAAATGGAACACCACAAGAATGAAACCCCGAATATTTTGGGTCATACGAGGAGCACGATTATTCAGAAACTATTTCAGCCAAAAACAGTTCTACCTGAGTATCGTCGCACACGTCAGTAGGTGGCGTCAAAATCCCATCGCTCACTCACATTGCTGTCAGGCGATTCGAACAGTTTGGTGTAAGGAAATCGGCCGATGTCAGGGAAGTCGAAGCTCGCCGGGGCGTCAAATCTCCTGCCCGCGTCGGAGGTGGAGTCGCCGAACACTACCATCTGCCGGCAAGAGGCGCGGGGATGGAGTGAACAATGGTTGTATAAAAAGTTGCGGCACCCACTGTAGTGTATCACTCCGAAAGGCAGCCCTCCAAGCAGGTTGGAGTCGTATTCTATGGCAGGTGTTGTATAAATCGTTTTAAAACCAACCAGGCCATGGACCGCCTGCAGAAAATCCCCGCCTGCATGTGACACACTCATACGGTTATATGGCGCAAGACATACCTCAATCATCTTAATCTGCAACAGTAAGAAACAGGGGAAATCATCCAGGCTGTAGTTCTTATTTAAATACGAAATATACGCCTTCTACCGTGCAATTCAATGAAATCAATCTCGAATCTCCTGAGCTCCTGCAACTAATTGCCACCCTGACTATGGTTTGAATGCTGGCTTGCTCAGTAGCGTTGGCTTGCTTAGTAGCGCTGGCTTGCTTAGTAGCGTTGGCTTGCTTAGTAGCGTTGGCTTGCTTAGTAGCGTTGGCTTGCTTAGTAGCGTTGGCTTGCTTAGTAGCGTTGGCTTGCTTAGTAGCATTGCACCTAAGCGCGGTATTGTCGTCGTGCTATTACTGTAGTCGTATATCTTCGAGCAGTGGTCGCTTCGCTGTCTCACAGTTGCACTTCCCTATCTCTCGTAAGATGAATCCTTAGGACAGACTCCGGGTGCAATGATGCCGTTGGGTGGGGGAAAACGAAAGGACGGTTTTATGCGAAGACGACAGGCAACCACGGCGGAAGAGAATACACCAACTACATACTTCAAGGTCACTCCTCGCTTAAGGGCCTCTACAGTACATCTTACCCAATAACTGCATTTTATATCTATTGTAATTGCAGGCCGAGGAACATTCCGCGAGTGGCCTCAGCATATATATGTATATCACGATTATTGCTGTGAAGTACTAATAATAGAAAGGAATAGTCGTATAATCAACATAGGAATAATGTGGATGAGGGTTGATGAAATTAATTAATTAACTACTTGAGATACTTACTGTAGTGTGGATTAATTGATTTAGCGAATGAGGGAGAAGAATATGCAAGAGGTTGTCTGGGTCAACGATGGATTTCGTACGATATAGATGTACTGATATTGGATAGGTTGTTCGTGGTATGGGGGGGGGTATAATACATAATTAATTTAGCGAAAGGGGGAGAACAATATCCCAATCAATGGAAATAATGGTTGCCTACTGTACTGTAGTTCCTCCACGTTGAAGAGCTACCCGTCAGTGGCAATCCTGATTTCGCCATAATGTGCTATAAGGCATATCCTGTTGTGACACACGTCTAGGAACAGACCTGACACTTCTCACAAACTAACCTTGGGATTCTCGCGCCACTTCTTGTAGTGGGCAGACAGCAGCGCCGCCTCCGATTCTTGGGCCGACACCATCGACACACATCCAAGAGAAAGGCTAGCAGTAGCCGCCCCGAACATCGTTCTTCTCGCCATCGCCATTCTTGCTCGGTAAGGTTAGCGCTGAGGTTTGCTCCACGTCGTTTCTGGCCGTGCAGAGAAACGAAAGGGACGGCGGAGGCAATGTGAGAGGCAGTCACCGCAAGCAAGCCTGAAGGGGTACAAGAACGATGTGGTGTTGTTTTGCTTCGTTCCAAGATACGAGCCAGTTGGAGCAACTAACTGTGGGTTGCGTAAAGAGGACTTGGGCGAGGCCCCAACGGCAGTGAATCTTGACAACATAAAATAAATTTTATAATACATTTTGATTGTTAAATAAATAAATATGGAGTGTTTGCGATAGAAGTAAAAAAAAAAAATACTTTCCTTCCGCTCAAAAAAGTGAATTCCCTTCCCCTCATGGTTTCGGTGTGTTTGCGATAGAAGTAAACAAAATCCTGCAGGCGACGCCTCCGAAAATAATAAGGGAAGTGGGGTGAGGCAATGCGGCAAACCAAACAAACAACAAAAACAAAAAGTAGCGTACGAGAGGAACGGCAGCCCAGCAACGGTGGCGGCGGCAGGGGTATGACCGCAGTGCCGCAGCTGCAATCCCACGACCGCAAGCAGCAGCACCGGTGGCTGCAGCTATGTGGCGGCAGCCCCAGCAGCAGCGGCAGCCCCAGCAGCAGCGGCAGCCCCAGCAGCAGCAGCAGCAGCAGCAGCAGCAGCAGCAACAACAGCAGAGGAGCAGCAGAGCAGGAGAAGCAACAGCTTCCGTTTTTGCTTTTCTCGATTTTGCGTCCAACTCTTCTTGTCGTCGTGTGCTGCTCCTGCTGCTGCCCACGACCTACGCGCGACACCGCGCCGGCACGCTCCGCTCCAAGCCCGCCCGGGGCCCGACATATATAGACCGTGGCGGCGCGCCGCCGCTGCTGCTAGTAGTGCTGCTAGTGCTGCTACCGCAGTGTGGTGAAATTGAAATGATACACGGCGATCTGTCATCCTGTCGCGCTCTACAAGCAAGGCGGTAAGACTACGTCTCCATACGAGCACGACTCGTACGAGTAACTCGTACTCGTACGAGTAGTTCTTCTGAACAGCGCATCCTCCACGACACCAAGCCGGCGAGAGCGTACCGTAGCGGGCCGCCAGCAGTCCGCCGGCGCCCCGTCAGCAAAATCCAGCACCGCTTGTCCGTATCATACTGTAGCACACCTCTCGAGCCTCTGTGCTCCCACCGGTTGTTGTGTTGTGTAGAGCAAGCAGCAAGGTTGGGGCCTATGGGAGACATGTCCCATAATTTGTGCCGTTCTGCGTCGGTAGAATGCTCGGTGTGTGTAGGCCAATGAAACTGAGAGCCAAAAGTTACCGTAACTTTTGATCAAAAACGTACTTCTCTAAAGTACTTTTTTGCCGTTTTTTAAAAAATTTACCGCAAATCCTTCCTTCGGGAGAATTTTTAGAGAAGTAAAAGTAAGAAAAAAAAAAAACGCAAACACTCCAGTGATAATATTATTTGATAATAAATTTAATAATAATTAAATAATAATAATAATAATAAAATAATAATAATTAATAATAATAATATAAATTAATTCTTATTATTATAATAATAATAAAAACAATATGATATTGGCAACGGCCCTTTTTAGGGCCACATTCTTATGGAGACATGAACTCCCAAAAATTCCAATAAATAATTCGCGCAATTTTCTGTTTTTTTTTTTTTTTTTCCAATTGTTCCCTGTTTATTGGAACACGAAGCCTTCCAATCATTTCGCCCTCTGAAGAATTTCCAATACATGAAAATATTTCCTCTTTTTCTTATATTTTATTTTATTTTTTTGGAAATTATGGAAAAAAATATTGGAAATTATGGCGCTTTTTTTCGGCTGTTCTTACATACTTAGTACGTAGAAGTCGCATACAACAGACAAGACAGAAAACAACCAACCCCCCGACACCTCGTAGCCAGTGGTTGAACGCGAACAAAGGTAAATACCACATTATATCATCACGAAAACTTGGCTGTCGTGTCCTACGAAGTACTCGTAAGTCCCAACTACTAAATATCTAAATATCCCCAGCGTAATTACGCGAGTAAAACTGCCCAAAAACACGACCCGAGGACGGAGTTTCCGCCTGTTTTCCGCTGTCTCAGAATGTAATGAAAATCGAAAGAATTCCACACAATAAATAAGAAAAAATACCAGGTTATTACAGCCAGTATATATCTGATATGTTTTGATATTTTTCCGAACCAACCGTGGTTTGGCCACTGCCTTCTTGTCGTGTACTCGTATTGTGTACGCATAAAAGCGTCGACCAGCACGTATTTCGTACTCCAGACTATTATTGGAGCCTACAAATGGGCTGGGTTTTTGGCGATACAAGAAGTACAATAACAGCAACAACAACAACGATAACAGCATCTATCGGAAAAAATAATACGGGGGAGACACCAACCAGCCTATAGATTGGATGGCGTACCCATTACGTTTTGCTGCGTGCGAGTACCACGGGCTCGTAGCTTTTTACAACTATGCCGACTACGCGTAAGAAAATAGAAACTTGAGATCAACCACAACGCTGGGATCGATCGGGGGGATCTGACCCTCAACCCGGTATCCTGATGGGATCTTCCATCGCGCTCAAAACGGCTCGTTCGTGTTCGATAACATTTTACTGGTACATATTAAGATGAGCTTCGACGAAATCCTCGAGCTCACAGCTGTTGTTTTTTTATATTTTTGAACATATTGTCTCATGGAGATCGGTAGGACCCACCGGGTACGTACACGTACTACGTAAGTAAGTGGCTGCCGGCGTAGAGAAACTCCTTGTCTCCTCTTCCATCTTTTTTAGTATTTCTTGCTATTAATAACTTGTTTTCTATTTCTTTATTTTTTTATCCCATTTATTATCTTCGCACTTACTTCTGTCTCCCTCCGTATTACAGGGGACCAGCGATAAAAATGCAAGGCAAGAACCGTAGTGGGGGAGGAGGGAGAGGAGCCTACTTTGTGACCCCGGATCTGAGTTACGACCAGGGAGGAGAGAGAAAGGAAGGGCGAAGATAATAAATGGGATGGACAAAAAAAAAAAAAAAAAAAAAAAATCGTAACTAGGACCTACGGTATACCCAAAAGCCTATATATTTCCTAATTTTTACTAACAATATTTGGTCCTATTTACTAGTGTTTACTATGGCCCCTGCCCGTAATATAGTCCTAACTCAGATCCGGGGTCACAAAGTAGGCTTCTCTCACTACGGCATTACGGTTCTTGCCTTGCATTTTTATCGCGAGAATAATACTTCAGCTTTTTCTTCCCTCGTCGGCTCACATCGAATAGCCATGTTAATATCCATATCTAAATTATCTACGTCCGTAATAAAAGTGACATGTTACAAGCCTCGGCGAAACTGTGTTTTTTACAGCCGGACCCAAGCACCACAAAATGACTACCAGGTATACCCCTATATACCGGAGACACCTTTATATGTCATCACCACCTCGTCGACGACGTCGGAGGAGGCAGAAGGCCCTCCCACTTTCCACACCACTTTAAAGTGCCGGGACACCCGTGCGCGGGTACACCGGAAACCACAAAGCATAGTCAGAATTATCGCAACACGCAACACCCAGATCATCATAGTTAGGGCTTTGGATAGACTACTACTACTCGTAATAATTAGTAGTAGTCCGAGAGTAGTCTCCGAATATTTTAACCCTTACAGGACTGGAGTCCCGTTTTGGGGACAAATCACTTAGAATTAGAGAGGTTTGTCCCCGAAACGGGACTGCAGTTCTAATGCTGTATATTGACAACTCTGAAACTTCGAAAACAAACGTACAGCCAAACTGAATGAATGCAGTGAGTGATAGGTAGATCAGTGAGATAGCCTGCGTATGCGGATGGGTACGTATGCACATGATCTTAGTGTCTGTTTGTACCTGGCTTAGAACATCGTATACGTACTTATATCATAGCAGCCATCACGTTTCACTCTCCCATCGTCAGGTGAAACGTTCAACTCGAAAGGAGTTTCGATAATATATGGGTGTATCAGATGTATATCACACGAACCCACAGCGATCTTATAAAATCCGAAACATACAGTTGGTTCTGGAAACAAAACGCCGAGGTGTCACAAAAAAGCTGGTACGTACCCTTCTCCATCCCTCTCTCCCCCCACATGTATCATATGCCACATGCCTCGGTAGTACGTAGTATATACATACATTCAGCATTCATTCCTGCCCTTCAAGTTTTATTGAGTGTGTTGCCAGCTCGCGTCATTTTAGCTTATTTAACGCCCCTCCTCCGACCACACAGTCGGCAGACCTCCACACCCAGCAAGGAGCAGGGGGCAGGGTCTCCAGCGATGTTCCAGCTCTCTTCCAGTAGCTGGGACCACCGCCTTATCGAAATTCTACCATTATCAGTGAGAGATGAGAGACCGCCGAATCGAAATGTGGATATTTACTGCAATATCAGTACACTATTATACTGCTGCGGCAGCAGCAGCAGTGTGTAGACTGAGTACGCACAACATCAGTACATGCTGGCGACGTGAAAAACAAACAATTGCAATATACGGGCATCCAAAGTACTATCTCGAGTATCCTCCCCCTCTCCCCCCCCGCCCCGGCTATGTCCGTCATCAGTGCTTTGGTACGAAAGTTCCCAAGAACAGCAACCACGGCGGTGGCGTCCATGCGTAGACATTACGCGGTGTGATCGGCAGTTACAAAAACTGAAGTCACGAACCGAACCCTCACTTGACGAGTGGGAAGCGCTTGTTCCGCTGCATTCTCCACTCTCCACCCCGTCTCCGACGGACAACGTAAAAAAATAAAAATAGTGGCGAGCGCGTGTTCCGCCACACACAGCACACAGCACCCATCCATGGTGAAACGTAAATGATAGTATTAATAGTGCCACAGCATAGATAGATAGAGGTGCGACACATTTCTTTGTGGAATTATTGGGTTTTCTCGTGCCTATAGCGTGCGGCGATGGAGGCCGGCAGGCATGACAGGTGTATGTAGATCGCGCGAACAAATTGGCATCAGTGTGCAGCATGAAATACTGCCAACACCCCTACTGATATTAAAAATCCTCTACGAACTACAGTTCTAGTACATTAAAAAAATATATAAAACAACAGCTGTGAGCTCGAAGATTTCGTCGAAGCTCATCTTTCCTAGCTGAGTGTAATACTTCGATCGCGCGTACTTACGGATTTTATATGTCCTCATGTAGGGTGTATATACCGTA
This sequence comes from Saccharina japonica, assembly GCA_008828725.1. NCBI lineage: Eukaryota > Phaeophyceae > Laminariales > Laminariaceae > Saccharina > Saccharina japonica. The sequence goes on from MEHQ01002813.1 coordinate 448,144, forward strand.
TGAGGGGGACACAATCTGAGGCTGTAGAATTCAGGAAGTGTGCGTATATTTGTGGGGGGAGAAATAATAAAAATTACACAAAAAATTAAGCTGTCTGAAATAAACATACCAGGTATACCTTGGGTATACCTGGGTATACTGTAAACATATGACAAGTACGTACGATACGTCGTTCAGCAGCAGTAACAGCTACTGCGGTAGTACTGTTGTAGACCTATCATGCACTTTACTTCTACCCCTTGTATGCGTGCTGCACAGCACTACGCAAAATGTGGGCACATGGGTCGAATGGATTGATCGCGCCGACGAAAATGAATGCCGGCACCGCCGTATAACATGAATGAATGTATTAATACATCATAGCGGACGGCACGAGGACGTGCACGTACCTATGTAGTATGTATGATACATGGGACATGGGCCATGATACATATTATACAAACATACGTAGAGGACGGTGTAGGCACGTAGGCACAGGTGGAGCCGGTCATTCGCTTTCTACGTATTTAATAGCACCAGCGCACTGCACCAGTGCAGACCGTCTACCGCCGTATACCGTGTTTCTTCCGTAAATGTATTGTAGCATGCTCACTCGTGCCCTTCCTGGTGTTGCGGGGTGTTGGGTGCCCCCCCCCCCCCGCACAAACAGACAAAATTAATAGCATACCAGAGGTACTCTTGTGTATATACGAAGTACCGCACGAGGGCGTGCGATGTCACAGGTCAGGCATGATACCCAGCGATATCAACACAGCAGTCAGGGTTCGTCCTGATTTGTCTCGCTATAGTTCTCCGACAAACTCTGCTGTGGTCATAAACTCTCTCACCCGTGGCCATAGACTCTCTCATCACAGACAGCAGATATAGACAGGAGAGAAAAACGCCACATCATCGACAATCTGAAATGATCCTTGACATGAATACGAGTATACGAACCCGATGTAAATGAAATGCCAACACACCGCCAACACCACCAACAAAAAAGCAAATCTTTGGGTAGTGTCGAGCACTCGCGTTTTACTCGCAACGCTGTAAATGCTGAAATTGCAATCATTGCAATCATCAGAGCATGGCAGGGCTACGACGCGGTCAATGAAGCTGCCAGCGAAAAGGCATAGACTACACGAAACCGGAGGCAGGAGATAGCCGGTGCTCGTATTATACAAAATGTACGAGGACCTGAACAGAGATTGGCGTACTTCTATTTATATCCGTAGGCGAATGGGGCTACGGGGTAGCTACTGAACAATGCAAGGTGCGGCAACGCCAACGAAAAAGCCAACCGCAGCAAACACCAGACAGAGAGTAAAAACTCCGTCTGACGCAAGGGGAGGCCACAGCGCAATACTGCTGCTGGCTTGTAGGGCGGCGGCAGAATGTAGTATGCAGGATTCGCGTAGATTAAAGTCGACAGGCTCGCCCGTACCGCAGCAACGCCCGACAAGTCATGTCCCACGGTACAGTAGAGCAGAGCGAATGCTACTGCTGCTGCTGCTGCTGCTGCTGTGCCTGGTTGTTCCAAGGCGGTACTCTGTTGTACCACGACTCAACCCACGGGAATGCACGACGAAAAGAAAAAATTATACCAACACAAACGAGTACGAGTACGAGTAGTATAGGCGAGTGGGGTGGGGGTTCTGTGGACGAAGGACGAAGATAAACGAAAAACGATTTTTGTTGTTGTTGTTGTTGTTGTTGTTGTTGTTACTGTACTACTGTAATAGGTTGACTTTTGTTTACCTTGTTTCAGTACACCGCCGTATATGCAACCGACTTCGAGAAAATTATACGCACAGCACAATCAGTACGGCGATCAATCGCATTGACTCGTACAAAGGGCTACGAAACGAATGACCCCCACATTGCGGTAAACCGCCAACATATGGGGGTTGCAAATGTATTGGGTAGCGTAGCTCCGCACGTGAGTCTCTCTAGTCACCGCCCCCCCCCTCCCTACCATATATCGCCCGGAAACGGTTGTTCCAATCCCAACTTCTGCCTCTGTTCGTTTGCACGAGGCCGACCCCTTCGTGAGAAAGAAAAACTATTCCGTCAAAAATAATATGTGTACGCGTACGAACCATGCACGCACATAATATACTCGTGCTCGTGGACCACGAGAACAGAACTCTCTTGTCGAGAAAAATACGTCGTACACAGACAGGCAAATTCACAACGAACGAAAAACAAAACCACGAAACATAAACATGAGACGTAAAACGGTTTCTCCGACATGGTCGGAGAAAAGAGCTTACCGATTGAGACGAGGAGGAGGCCAAAAGGAGACTATCTCTGTATGGCCCTGAGCTGTGCGTTGACGCCGGGTGGGTAGAAGAAGGAGAGCTATGTACGAGACCGAGAGGGCACAGGAAGGAGTAGTAGTACCACAGCAGCAGCAGTACAATAGTGAACGAAAGGCGCGATGATGGTGTCCACAGAGAGCACGTTGTGGAATATAATACGCTTCTTGATTTTTACTGGAAGACACGTTCTGCCTTTTATCTGAGGTCTGGTTCGGGATCCACTTAAAAGTGAATATGGGGCTGGGGGGTGGGGGCGCACACAGCAGTGAATTCGTAGTAAATATGTAAATGTGGGAATATTAAGTCGCTCTTTACTCGATATCCCATTATACTGCCTGCACTGCTTGTGCTACGTCTACTTTTTAATCGTATCAAGAGTGGGTATAATATACCTGGAACCAGGTACGAATACCACATTGGGGCGATGGGTTAACGAGAATAACACACCTGTCAGGAATAGGGACGGAAAAATAAGGGATGTTTGGATTTCAATATGAATATCGAAGTGTACATAAATTACCGTCCAGAGTGAGTGGTACATACGTACGGTACGAAGTAGAATCTATACGAACCCCCAACCGCGCCTGGCTGTGCCGCAAGGTCGCAAGCGTTCCAATTTGACGGAACTCTTGAGAGATACTGGAGGAGTTTCCGAAGTTTCCTTACGATCTCACGATGCATACGAATCGTTTGGCCCACCTTGAATTATTCTCCGTACGTATTGTTTCACGAATATATGTACTGATGCAGAACGCAGATAGCTCGGCAACGGTATCCCAAGAATGCACAATAATAATGAAATCCAGAAATAGGAAAGATCTAAAGATACTGCGGTATGTCCATACGTACATACCGGTATCAATAGACCTATTTGAAACTCGAGCTTATGCCTTATGTCCTTCCAAAGGGAAGAGTCAGGCCATTGAATATTTGGCACTATAGAGCCACATTTACCGCAACGTCTAAAACTCAGCATATGCCATTTTTTTTAAAAACGGTGGATCTTTTACGAAGGACACTGACATAATTTTCCAGGATTTATTCTTCTTTTGGGCTTTCCACTTTCAGCAGCACGCGTTCGTGATGAGGGACTTTTTTGTGTTGTGTGCTCGGAGAGTGCACACCAGGCTTGAGCACGTGCAGGTGCTGGCATAGTCAAAGCAAGTGAAGGCAAAGCTTGAGGGCCTGCTGGGCCGGGCCCATCACGGAACGAGGTGGCAGCGTTTGGGGCGCAGGGGCCGTCCGGACCCAACACACCATGCGCACGCTCACCACCCGTAACCTGGGCGTTGGTGCACGGCATGTCTGTGCGCAAGCCCAGCGGCTGGCGCACACCGGCCCCGGTGTTGAATCCGGGAAGGCGGGGAGGAGAACCGTAGCTGTTGACGCTCGGACGTAGACCGATGAACTGGGGTGACCTCGGCTGTGCGGGATAACCCTCGCCGGTGGCAGCACGCCTGCTGTTTTGGTAGCCTCCTGGTAGCGGGTCCATGCTCGTACTATGGGCAGTTTGCTCGGGCGTAGGCCGTAAGTCGAGGGTAGTTGTGCTGCTGCCCTGTGCTGCTTTGCTTTTAGTCCTGTGATGCTTGTGCCCTGCTGTGGTGCTTCGATTGTAGGATAAATTGCTGAGAAACTTCCCACCAAGTAAAACTTATGTACTTGCTCGAAAAAGTGACCAAGTACATATTTTGAGAAGAGCCAAATATCACGCTGGTCGTTATGTCGAAAATAAGCGCCTATTTTGGCGACGTTTGAAACTCGATATGACCTTTTTTCGGGAAGAACCATATATAAGCTCCTATTTTGAGTTTCAAATAGCTCTAATAGAACATCTTAGTCTCACACAACAATGAATAGTATACGGTTTACGGTTGGTTTACGGTTTGAAATCCAGAAATTGAAGAAAAAATCCAAAGATGTGGTCCGGATATACCTGCAGTGTGTGTTGCCTTCACATTAAACTCGTTCTTTCTACTCAACCACGTCAGTACACCCAGTGCCTGTCCTGATTCCCAATCTTAGAGAGATACAAATTATGTGGTCACAGACTTTTTTTTTTTTTTTTTTTTGTCCATCCCATTTATTATCTTCGCACTTCCGTCTTTCTCCCTCCCTAGTCGTAACTCAGATCCGGGGTCACAAAGTAGGCTCCTCTCCCTCCTCCCCCACTACGGTTCTTGCCTTGCATTTTTATCGCGAGAAGATTTCAGCACTTTCTTCCCTCGTCAACTCTCGTCGAATTTTGCTTACTCGCGCTATAATATGCGCTCTCGACAGACGGTGTCATTTGAGAATAAAAACCCCCATGGGGAGAATCGAACCCTCGACATCCGGGCCTACAGGCTTCGTGGCTACCAGTTAGACCACCGGGGCGACCTGTGAAACAGAGAAAAACCAAAACAAAATACGTATAACGCAATTTAATGGGTAAAGCAAGTGAGATGCTTAACGTACTGGGAACGAGAACACAACGACACGAGCCGACCAAAAATTAAGAACAAAAAGACAAATAAAACGAATTATGAAATTAAATAGAATACAAATGACGCAAATGACGCCCAGGGAGACATAAGCGCCCCTAGAAGAAAAACACACGTGCCCAAGAGGAACAGATAACTGCTGCACGGGCGAGGCAACACGAAAAAGAGGAAGACACGCCGGCATAGAATGGAAACAAAGGGAGAAACAAGGGAAAAAAAAGCAAGAAAGAAGACACGAAAGAGGAAAAGAGAGAAATCGTTCTCAAGGCGAGCTCAAGGCGATGGCAACAGTAGTGTTCTGTATACGAGTACTCGTATAGTTATTAGGATGTAAAGTGAAACCCATGAGCAAGAAGTTGTCATTGCTTCGTAAGTCTACGATACGAGTATACGGGATACGAGATGCCCCTGGTACAAAGTACAGCATCAGGAGTATTGGTACACTCTGGACGGAAATTTAACAACCGTTTGTATATTGATATTGATGAAGAGACGCACCTTACATTTCCGTCTGAAGTATGAGCAACCTGGCATCAAATAGTATGTGTGAACGCGGGGTTGGAGAGACATCTACTAGGGGGGTGGACAAAGGGTGACCCGAACCCGAACCCTTTGCGAGTGGTCAGTGCTTGCTTGGCCAATCAGAGTGCCTAATTAGCTACCTTAGGAAGATCCACTAACAGTGTTTGTCCACTACTGCATCTACTAACTACACGTACTTTACTTTTATCCCGCCGCCGCCACCGCCGCCACCATCTCCGCCGAAGCCCTTGATGTGTAGGGCTACGTACGTACGTATAATATGCATGATGTGTATGTACGTAGGGATCTTTGATCTTCTCCAAGAGTTTCTTCAACGCGGATAACATTATATCATATTATATGTATACGAGTACAAGTAGCTGGAACATCATTCATACATTGTAAAGAGCGCAAACAACTGCTGTACGTATGATATATGACGTATATATACCATCATTGGTTGTGACAATCCAAGATCCTTATACGTACAAGTACCAAGACTTCCCCCCACCACCCCGTCTCGAAAGGGATGCATGCGTGGTCAATGGTCGAATGACCCAAAAAGGGCAAGCAACAAATGAGTACGCCCCGCCCCCCCGCCTTCAAAACGGCCTAAAGTAGTACTCGTACACGTTACCATCAACGACGACGAATGTTTCTCCGCCATAATGACAATGGCCCTTGCCGCCGGCAATCGGTGTGTATAGCAGCAGTTGGACCACATTATTAATGATAGATGTAGAGTACACGCGATCGAAGTATCACACGCAACACGCACAACGTGAACTAAAATAGGTCAGGTTCTACATAATATATATAAAAAAGCTGGAGGTCGAAGCCCAGGATGTCTCAATAATATCCCGTGATTCAGGGTGATTTTGTATTTACTGTCTGTCCAAGGGTATGCGCGGATCTGAATCCCAGACACCCCACGTGCGGTAAGGTATCGACTCGACTAGCCCTTCAAATATATTACGTGTTTTAGTTTGTTTGTTTGTTTCTTGTTAAGTTATGCAGGGGAGAGGTAGTACCGGCTCTTGACACCTTTCTTTTATGAGAGTAGGAAGGAGATGGCAGAAGGTGTGACACGGTCCCCGTATCGGTCTTGTAGAAGAGACGGGAACCTGGTATTGTCATCGACTTGAGAACGATTTTACTCTTTTCCTCTCTCTTACCTCCCCCTATATTGGAGCGGAAGAACCGGACCGTTGTGATCCCACGAATAATAATCAAGTCAAACTATTTTTTAACACCCCGTCCCCCCGCCGCCCCCTCCCGCCCGCCCCCCCTTCCCCCCCACATAGCGAAACAAAAATAGCGGTCTCTAAAAACAAGCTTTTCATAAAAAAGGGCAAACAAAAAACGAAAAAAAAATGGTTTTCGCTCATTTCGTCCTGTGATCACAGCGATCCGGTTTGTTTTTCATTCTGACCTTCCTACGAGGAGTATGGTGTCGTTTTCTCTTTTTTTTTTACGCCCTTGGTCTATCAGTAGTATCAGTACATACGGCGTCATCAACTAATATGTTTTACGTGGTGTGTATGGTACGCGCTACAGCAGTAGTTGCGACCTATTTCTTATTTTCCGGAGACCGAAAAAGCTGGCAGCCACAATATTATACTACCAGTACCTATCCATATTGTGCGAAAGGACCCACAGCAGTGCCATCTTCCGAACATCAAAATATATGTTCGGCCCAAGGGGTGCGAGGTATGGCCTCTCTTTTGCACGTGCGTACGTTCTGTCTTCGGGTTTCTTGCTACTCCGCTGTCTTCAACAAACACAAAAAGCGAGTAGTATCGACTGATCGGTAGAACTCACAGCTGTCGTGTACTTTGTGTGTGTTGTCTTCACATTAAACCCGTGCATTCTACTCAACCACATCATCAGTACACCCAGTGTCTGTCCTGATGCTTAATCCTAGAGAGATACAAATTATGTGGTCACAGACTGCGAAAAACAGAGAAAAAAACAAAACACGATAAACGCAAATGAATGGGCGCAGGAAGAGAGGTGTTACCGGGTACGATAACACAACTCGACACGAGCCGAACAAAAAGATAAGAACAAAGATACAATGAAAAACGAATTATGAAATAAAACATAATACAACTGACGCAAGGAGACAGAAGCGCCCCTAGAAGAAAAGCACACGTGCCCAAGAGGAACAGATAACTGCTGCACGGGCGAAGCAACACGAAGAAGAGGAAAACACCGGCATAGGGCGGAAACAAAGGGAGACACAAGGCAAAAAGCAAGAAAGAAGACACGAGAGAGGAAAAGAGTAAAATCGTTCTCAAGTCGATGACAATACCAGGTTCCCGTCTCTTCTACAAGACCGATACGGGGACCGTGTCACACCTTCTGCCATCTCCTTCCTACTCTCATAAAAGAAAGGTGTCAAGAGCCGGTACTACCTCTCCCCTGCATAACTTAACAAGAAACAAACAAACAAACTAAAACACGTAATATATTTGAAGGGCTAGTCGAGTCGATACCTTACCGCACGATCTACCATTTCGTTTCTGCATTCGTCGACAGCTGTATCAGTACGGCCGCCCCTGCCCCCCCCCCCTCTCCTTGTCGCCTCTCTTGGCGTCCTCAGCTGCGTGCCGTAGCCGGCTCTTCCCCGCTTCGGTCCTGTGCCACCTCGCCGTGAAATGGACCGCCGCCTCAACGACCCCTCGACACCACACCCCACTCTTCTTAGCTGCCCTCGGCCATATTGCCGTCGACGAATGCTACGATAGAGGTGCTTCATGTTTTTTCTGAGCTCCTAACTTGAGGAGCTCTGTAGGTCACCGAAAACTAGGGTTCGGAGGAAATTGAAAGTGCTACGTACCTGATAAACAACCCCATGATCCGAGTCTACTGTTCAAAATAGTGTAACACAAGGCTGAAAGTCCGACGAGTTGGGTTAAGGAGCCCGATCGTTCAGAACTCGTTTGAGCCAAAACGTGCTACCTTTATTGTAGCACGCGTCTCAGGAGCAATATACACAGCCCACAAGCGTCCATGGGGGCCCGTACCTCATGCAGGGCGCCATTGCTGCCCCCACGTTCGTGGTGAGGACTGTCGTGTCGGATACGATACCTCCCCAGACGTCGCAGTCCCCGGTGGGCTGCTTGTTGCTGTGGTACCCTGACCACGGACACACAGCAGTGGTACCTATATACACATGCGGAATCTGACGCGCAAGGGTTTGCTGCAGAAGTTTCTGCTCTCACATTGATGCGCCCCCGCCGTACAGGAAACCTTTCGCCAAAACCCGTTGACAGCACACTGATGTATTGTGCTCTGGTAGATGCCCCAATGTCTCTTGCAATGTCACCGTTGTTCAGGGCTCACGCAGCAGTGTCGCGGCCAGGTCCCTCTCTACGAGGGCGCCAGACTTCACTGAGGCGGCGCGTGACATGCCGTTGGTCAAGAGAACCGCACCTCCGAGCCCGAGGCTGGGCTGCACAATTGTCTAATGTCGAAGTTTTGCGCTAGTGAGACCCGTCATGAGTGTCATACAATCACAAGACTTCGACAGTAGACGATTGATCATCGCAGGGTCGGTTCAAAGGTGCAGTACTCTTGGCCATCGCCACGGCAGACGCAGGCACAGGGAAGTGAGACACTGTCGGAGGCAGGGGCAGGGCCGCGACAGTGTGAATCTTGTGTCATGGTGACATGGCGAGAGAGTTTGCGCCCGCAACCAGTGTATTGGCCAACGTTGGTTTGAAACAGCGAATACTCTGTAGGATGGGCGTGTATGAAAATGAGAGTTGGGGGTTTTCGAATAGACTCCTGGTCGCAATCACATCGGAGCCCTGGTACTGTAGAGGGGACACTTATAAGTAGTTGTAGTTCAGCAGCCGTTCAGAGCAACTGCGCCAAGTGACTGCCCTGTTTCTTTGCAGTCTTGAACGTGTATGCACCGAGATAGTATAGCATGGCTAACTCTATCACTATATTGAGGTACAGAGTCACCCTCCCGAGTGTGGCTCAAGCGCTGACGATAAAATTGAGGTAGCCCCCCTAGTCACTGTAAAAGCGCCACACCTCCAGGTGATATTGTGAGGGTATTACCTGCTGAGCTATAGGGGTAAAAGATCGATCGATTACCCAGCCCAGGGTAATCCTTATAACACTCTCCCCCCCTCTGAACGGCGGGATATTTGGGACGTCGGTACCGTATACGGCCGTACGTTGACCTACCCGCTTCGTTTCAATACCTGGGGAACCAGGGAGACGTGTTATTTGGGGACGCACGCGCAAGCGTTTCTGAAAAAAGAAACGTTCGAAGTGAGATTCGGACCCGTGTCCTCGACGACGTCAAATGTGAGGGTATTACCGCTGAGCTATAGGGGTAAAATATCGATATTTTACCCCGCCCAGGATAATCCTTATAAGAATACACATGCATATCCCCCGGAAGAGAATATTCAAGCTTCCAGAGTATGTTTGGCCGGGCGCAACTAACCCTTCTCTGCAACGGAACACAGTGGTATCAACAGTGTGCAAAGTACAACACACGCCTCTTGTAGTGCCAAACCTCACAATTATATATTGCTGCAGCCGGCCGACAGGCAACTTTTTGTACCGTACGAACTTCCGATTCACCTTCTATAGCGACGATAATAATCGTCGACCTGAACGCATACCGGTTGATAATTTCCGAGCTCCATTGGTGGACGGATACTATAAAGTTGTGGGTCTGGAAAAAGTGCGCCAGCGAAGGCCATGGGAACCCCAATGTCGAGAGAAAGTGCGGACTTAGAAGCCACGGGAAAGAGCAAGGGAAGCAACCGCATAGACAAAAAAAGAAATGACTCTCATTCCACGGTAGGTATAGGGGTATCGGTTAGTGTTTTCATTCTGGGGCAATATTTTGTCACTGGGACCGGTTGCGCTCCTCGAGATAACTACCACCGGATAGTGTGAGACGCGTGCTACGGTAGAGAGAGCACGTTTTGGCTGATTTTGTTCCTGAATGATCGCATTCCTTAACCCAAAACCGTCGGACTTTCATTTTAGTGTTGCGCATTATTGTTCATTTTTTAGTTGCCCCATGGGTTTGTTCTTCGGGTAGAACTTTTATTTTCGTCCAAAATCAGTTTTTGGGTGACGCAAAAAGCTCCTCAAGTGACCACCCTTCTAAGGCTAAAATGGTGCACCTCTACCGCAGCATGTACCGTGAACACTTCTAGCCGTATACTTGTTTCAGGGCTGCATAGCGCACAGAAATGTGGGTCGAATTGCGTGAACAAATGTCTTGGAAGCCCTGTGTTCAGGTTACGTGTTGAGCTCATCATGGGAGCAGATCAGAACACAAGGCATTCTCTCTACTGTGGGGTTAGTCGTGTCTATATCCGACAGGCCCTACGAGGTAGGGGGTTGAATGCCAAGCCATTGGCAACCATAAGTGTGTATTTAAATGCGCTCTAGTTATTTCGAATGTTTAAATCGGCCAATGGACTCAATCATAGCTCACCTTCCCGCCTGTGCTCTCGCGGCATTCCACGCAGGCAGCTGCCATCAGGGCGAAGGACATCTGTGCCGTCGTGTGCGTGTGAGCCGGCGGCGACTGTTAGGAAAGGTGCATCAGTTTACATGTCAGCGTCGGTGACACAACCCATTGTTCGCGCAGGTCTACATCTGTGACATACACATACAGTGCTTGGTTCGGCAGCCAACGCCCTAGTACCGGCAAACGCCGCCCGGGAGATGATTACCCGAACATCTCATGAATATATCTAAATCTTGCGATAGCATAAGGCTGAAACATGTATCCAACGCAAACAGCTCGAGAGAGTGCCGCGCCTTTCCTTCGCGAGAAGACCAGTCAGGTGTACCGCGATATTTCCCCGCTAATCCGTGTTGATGCCGATTTCACGCCATTGGATGGCAGCTGCTCACTCGGCACCGGCAGGAGGTTAGCCATACGACTCACTGGACCACATTCCCTGCCAGCGAGAAACATGCGAAGATTATAAGTTTCGGTGTGCATCCGTGGACGTCCAATACAGCTGATAACCAGCGAACCTCAATACACACACCTTTTGGCGTGCTTGTGAACAAGACGGATGGATGTGACATGTACTACCAGGTAGTGCGTTTAGTCCAAACCGATATCCTACCCTTTTCGAACGGCAAGCTGGGCATCACGCGTCTTGGTCACTATTCGCCAATGGACAAAAACTTTAATCGGTTGGCGGTTCGACTCACGACAGCGTATGTAAGCCAGTGCATGGGAGGTCACTGGTATTTGGTTGTCGTTGCTAGCGTTCAGGTGGATGATACTGTAGAGAGGCCCTATACTATTTTCGAGTGAAGGGCCTCATAACTGTTAGGAGGTACCTCTGCCATTAATCATAATTAGTTTGGCCTAAACGTGATACAGTACACCAGGCGCAGCACGCATCCAAACACCGCACGGTGATACACCACGCAGGGTCATCGTGGGTGGGTTAATGTTGTGCTTTTTCACGCTGTGGCACCCTTGGGAGTTACAAGTGTTGGTATTTGATATAAGGCGAACTTTTGGCACAACGAACATATCAACAGGACACTCGAGGACATGCACTATCCTGGGCTATGCGCAGAGCGAGTTCTTCAATATCGAAACGCGGCAAGAGAGCTCACGTCCAACCGCGCCAAGAGACCCGGTATGTCGTCGGTTATTACAACCAGAATGTGGTCATACGTTACCCCAAACGCTGCCCACCACCAACTCCTGTTCATGCCCCCTATGCACATGTGTTTGAGCAACGAAGGATCTCGTCGGCTGTCATGACCATAATATAGTCATACGGAACCCCAAACGCTGCTCACTACTAACTGCAGTTCATGCTCGATATTCTTGAGCAAAGAAGGATATGATCATTTCACCAGAATGTGGTTATAGGCCCAAACTCTGGTCAATACCAATATTTTATTATCTCTACGCATGCCTAGCACAAACGGGGTCAGCGCGTCTCGTCTTGTCGCTCACGCTTACTCAACCGAAACCTTGCCAAGTTGTAGGCGATATCAGGTATTTCCCTGTAATTCGAGACTTCCCCCTCCTAATTTCCCCAAAGCCTCCTGTGCACCAAGGGCGCCCGAGCTAGTCCAAGAACACCTTCGCCATGCGGAGAGGCTTGCACGCCAAACACCAGTGATCACCGAATCGGTGGAAATCACATTCCCCTGAGAAGATATCCCCGCATTGTGAACACTGGCGGCCGTCGAATTGGTCGAACAAGAGGCTTTTGCCGACTTAGGTACCCCGGGTACTGCCGATCCAAATGCGTTGCCCTTGGTTACACCATATGTTTATCTGGTGTAGGCAGGGGCAGTGCGTTTGGGTCGGGACTACCCAAGATCGCCACGTCGGAAACGGCCATCCCTTCGACCCACTCGGTGACCGCTCATGTTCACACAGCTCGTCTCCCTTCTCACGGAAAAGTTGCTTCGGTCAGTTCGGTGGCCACTCGTGTGTGTCATGCAGGGTTTTCTACTTTTGGAGCACGCTATCCGATGAGATAGTGCGCCATATGTGCAAGAGCGGTCTGACTGAAACATAAACGTGGCGTTTACCAATAGGAAAATACCCGATCGTCTCTGCGCTTGACAGTGCTTCTGTTATAAACGGAGGGAGCTGTCTACCATAGGGGCGTACGTTGATCACTTTATGTCAGCACCCCCGTGAGAGACACTGCACCTTCTCCGGCAAGCCACCCGACAACATAGGCACTCCCCCCACGTGTAGTCCCCTACATCCAATAAAATACTGCCCGCTGATGCGATAACAGACTGATAGAACAGCGAAGGGCGGTGAGGATATGGGGCTAGGGTAAGGAGTCTACCCCGACGGTCAGTAACCCATTCAGGCCACTACTATTAGTGGCTCTTCACTCCGCTCATAATATAACGCACACACCAATCGTTAGCGCATCAAGCGCCAGTTGCCGACAATCCCGTGAGGGTGCATATCGCGAAAGCAAGGAACAGAAACGCCTACTAGGATTGCAAATGAACAGAGCAGCCACCCAACCGAGTGGCCCTTAGCGGCTCATAGAACAAGGACCTAAACATGGCCCCGCCTGTCTTAGTAGAACTCCGCACTGCTGCTCAAACGAGGAATAACGTCGGTATCACCGGTGTGTGTCCACAATCGGCAGAACCCAAGGCATAACGAGCCTCACGCTCGTTTGGCCGAATCTAACCCAGTTCCAAGCTGCGGTATAGCCGTCGACGCTCCGTCCTGGGGTCCTGAAGTCATACTGTGGCTGTAGCTCCTCGTTGTTCCTCCCTGTCCCGGGTAACAGTGGGGTCTTTGATCAATACATGTTAGGGCTTTCATATTCGACTCCGTCAAGGGAACGACGCGTGGCTACCGTTGTTGCGTTGCACCCGCCGAACGGTAACTATTCCGGAACATGGCATCAACGTTTACAATGCAGTCTGGCGTTTGCAGCTGTGGTTGCGTACAAACGAATACGACCAGTGGGGACAGCGTCAACCGTCCACGCCGCCACGGGAAATCGTTCGTGCTGCATGTGCGAGTGGATGGCTGGCTATGCCCTGAGAAATCTCAAGTAGCGTATCATGTTTCGATATGTTTTTACGTGGCGACACCAGACAAGACGGTGTATATTGAGTCATTTCCGAGCCCAGTTTAGTACCAGAAAGGAGGGGCAGAGAACTCCCGCGTCGTCAACTTTGGTTAAGCTACCCGTGAGGATAAAATTTACTCAACACCTACCGGGGACTCCCACACACACTCTGGAGTGTATGCATCACACCATTATCGCCCAAACCTCTACCGTCGAAGTAGACTAACGCCGCGTCTTTTTTTCGGCTCCCGATTATACACCCCCCCCCTGCCCACGAAAGTTTATCGACTCCGTCACACATCCTCGTACACTTGCCACTTGCCTGTTCTGTTTGTACTCCCAGTTTCATCCTTAATGCTTGGTGCCCTTGGCGCTTGGCATCGTGGTTGGGCGCGGCTTTGCCTTCTCACGCGGATGAAAATGCCTGAATGGAGGGCACCAATTTTCCTTCCGTCGATGTTGGCGAACCGCATGCCTTCCTCTACGCCTTGACGCATGCTACGGTCGAGGTGCACCGTGTTGTTCCTGAGGGTGGTTGGTCTCTTGAGGTGCTCAATGTCTCACCCGAAAACTGATTTTACCGGAAAACACAAAAGTGCTAATTTCCCGATGAACAATCCCAGGGCCCAAGTAAACGACGAAATATATGGCGACACGAAAATGAAAGGCCAGACTATTACGGAGGACCACAGTAAATAGGACCTGCGGCACACACTAAAACCTATATATTTATCTATTTTTACTAACAAAAATTGGTCCTATTTACTATGGTCCTCCGTAATAGTTTAGGGTAAGGAGCCCGATCACTCAGAAAACAGTGATGCCAAAAAAGTGCTACCTCTATACCAGCAACACGTCTCGTTTTGGGTGTCGCGTCTTACATGTCCGTGCCGGTCGCTGTCGGTGCTGCTTCGGCCGTCGGGGTGACAGGTGGCGGTGGCGGCGGGGCACCGCCGGGGCGATGGCAACAGCTCCATCCAAGGCGGGATAGCCGGACGTGCGTGTAGATGTCACGGTGTGGCTCGTGCACCAAAAGCGCCACTGCACACCGTCGCTGCTACCTTCGCCGTCAACAGTGACGGTGGACAGCGGCGCTTATGAAACACAGCCATCATTACACCAACAAGTATCCCCGGCCATCCGAACTTCGGTGGAGTCTTCGTCTCCGCCACGACCGCGCTCGCGCCACCACCGTCCCTTGTCCCCCCGGACGGAGAAGGCAGCACCGTCAGTGGATACCACGGACATTTAAGACGCGACAGGAAAGTGGGTTTCGAAGAAGGCCTTCCGTTCCCGAACACCGAAGCAAGATATTTCATACGTCCAGACAACAACGAAGACGACAACAGGGCGGAGGCGCCGCCCACGCTGTTTCACTCTGCCGCAGGGGCCAAACAAGCAAGTCACGACGCCATAGGCGATTTGAACAGCTTTCAGTTATTGAACACTCCTCGATAGTTCGTTTCTTGGACCGGAAATTTCAAGGCAAGTGCTCACTCTGCTTTTATAGACGTAACGGGTAAGTCCGTAACCGCCAGTCTATTAACATTACCGAGACATTTATGTTAGCGAATGCTACGGTAGAGCAACAAACGTTTCCTCCCTTGAGCTCTACATCTCACACAAAAACAGATTTAGGATGTTATAAACAGTGCTATCTGATTAACAATTCCGTGGCGTAAGTACACAACGAAACGTACTGCACATCACATGCATGAATGTTTGACACTTTGTGTTTGAAGCGCCCAGTCATTCCAAACACGTTTCAGCCAGAAACCCACGCACCTATCGTAGCACGTGTCTGTTCCAGTCAATCGTGTGGCCAACCATTCCACTGGAGCATGCCACCTGTTATAGTTGATGCCGGCGCGTGAATTCAACGCGAACTTTAAACATATCTCCGTTTGCCACAACATATATCGTCTCGCAAGTACTATGCTATTACATGCCCGCGGCAGCGTGGACTGATACCTTGAAGGGGTGTACTCGTGTCGTGTTTGGCGGTAGTCGTATGGCCACAGACTCTCGCATCACTACAATGCCGCGATGGAGCATGTTGAGTTTTCACCAACCACACAGGCATTGCTTGCACCAAGTGCGAAGCGCCGTGAGTTTCTGGGCGAGTCACGTGAAGGGTTAGCTGCATCCTGCTAAGATCGGCTTGTAAGGCGGACTATCATATGGACGACAGCCTCCAATGAATTTATTTGATTTATGGTGTGGCCACTCCCAGATACAGCAATGGGTATGCTATGTATCTGCCTCGTGGGTGCCTTAACGTATACCAGGTACACTATACGTGTTACGATCACTTCCCGTGCGCAGAGTTACGGTTCTGCATCCCGCACAAATTATATATAGCTCGATCACCAGCCGTAGTGACCGCCAAAACAAGATGAAGAAACAAAAAAACGGTACCCTGGTTGTCTAGCTCACGCAGTGAGAGACCTTTTATACAGTGTCGTCGCCAATCGATGCCAACCCAACCTGTAGCATATACAATACATGTAGGGGGGGGGTGTGTACTTTCGGGGGGGAGTGATCGTTGCACCGGCTAACTGTGGGGGCTTCTTGTGCACCCCGCTTCTTTATTCCTAGTGGATGTCAATTTGGAAATGCTTCGTATCTTTGGGCTTCGCCTGCCGGATACTTGGCAATTGACCGGTCTTACATATACATATCGGTCTGTGTGAAGGGCGGTCGTAGCTAATAACGCTGGAGAGCTGTAGCACGAACACCTGCACCTGATGTACATCTCGGAGGCTTACCGCGTGCTTGGAGTATTATACAGGTCGCCCGTTTCCGCCGAATCCCGTGGCAAACGGGTAAAAATTGTGCAGAATTCTTATGTGTGGACGAGCTACTGCCAGAAACCGAGCATGTCACACAGCTTTGGCTACTCTTCCGCGAAACTGGTGGCTGTTAACGATGTATTGCTAACCATTCTGGAGCAATCGAAGCAGGCGTCGAACATCTATGCAGGAACGCCTCCACGCCTTAATAAGGAACTCCCCGTAGCAATAGCTTACACTTTGGAACGAACAGTGGCAGGCGTAGCGCGAGGTACTACGCACCTCTTTAGGACCCGACTTTGCTGAGAAGTTCTGTAAGTTGTTGCATAACGTCACAGTAAAGGCGACCCTTAAAGGGATGGCTGACGCCACACACTGCGTTTGCCATTGATCGGGCAAAAGGGAAACCTGTTTCTACGAGGAGTTCCTTCAAAAGGCGTGCATGTTTTCCCGCACAGATCCTCGGCGTCTGCTTCGACTGCTTCCAAATGGTTGACGAAATGTCATTACTGTCGATCGCTTTCGCCGCAGAGTAGACAGAGCCGTTGAAACCTGTTCGGTTGCGGGCACGGTGACTCGTTGGAGGCATGCAGCGGTAGAGGTGCACCTGTATACAGGCCATGTTTTTGCCTTCTGAGGGTGGCGACTTTAAATATCTTGAGTATAGTATAGGAGCTCTATACATCACCCAAAAACCGACTTTGGAGGAAAATAAGAATGCTACGTACCCGATAAAACATCCCATGACCTAAGCTCAAAAATGAAACGTATCGCAACACAACAACACAACCGTGGATATTCCGACGAATTAGGGGTAAGGAGCCACGGGTCATTTAGAAAAGATTTCAGACAAAAGGTACTACCTCTACCATAGCACGCGTCGTTCACACAATTTATGCACTGAAGCGTCCACCCGAAACACTGCCAAACGGCGACCAGTTTCCCACACTTCTGCCTAGTTGGCCTCGAAAACGGTAAACAATAATGGTGTGTTGCCAACCTCTCTGAAGCACACGAGTGAAATGATCGAACGTGTCCACAGAACGCCATCCAAGAGTAGCTAAGGAGCTTCCCGTAGCAGCACCCCACCCTTTCGAATGAGCAGCGACACGCGAAGTGCCTGTTGCCTGACACACCTTTCCAGAGCCGTCTGTACTGTAACTCTTGACAAATTAGCAGAGCATCGCATTGCAGGAGGCAGCGAAGAGGACGGACGGTAGGGACTTGTGTCTACGGCGAACACGTTTCCCAGTGCATATAGGCCCGTCAACGGCTACCAGGAGGAGACGGCTCTACCACAAGGAACTCGACTCTGTTCACGACACCTGTTGGAGGCTACGGCCTCCCTTCCTTCGGTTGCCGCTGTGTGCTCAAGTGATCCCCGATGGACAGTAGGCTGTGTTCGCCGCAGTGACGGGTATTAGAATGAGTAGACTGGTCCACAGGCGAAGTTTGCAGCAAGTGGTGGCAGGATATGCTAAACGTCCGCCGCACAATTGAACAGGCTGTATATATCCCAATCTGCACTCCCAGGTCCAGAAATAGACATGTTCACAGCTATTGTATACATTTCGGGTAGGGCTGGGGTTTAGGTGTGATGGATTCATCAAGACCGCATCCGTTCTACCCCTCCCATCATGAACCGTGTCCATGTTACAGGGTTGCTACGACCGTGTGATGTCAAGTGCGCGGTCTTCGCTTTCATATCGTATGGTCAGATTCAAATCCCGGCGACTGTATGATGTGTATACCGCCTGGGTTTTCTTACCCTCCGAAAGCCTATTCCATTTTCGTGTAGGGACCCTACGATAAAGACTATCGGGACAATCGCGACAGTCCGAACAGTGGTTAACGTCGGACCCTGCGCGGAAAGAGGAAGCGAGTTTGAGGTAAATGATCCCTGCACGAGATATACGGCATTTAGCCCATAGGGCTTGTCTCTCTCCGATACTGTTCCCCCTTCCATGTAGAGGCCGTCTGCTATGACTGTCGGGACAGTCGTGAGATGCGGCAGCTCATCCCTTCACTCGCTGTGAGTAATGGGCGAGAACGACCATTGTACGTACAGTAGCAGTCGCTCGGGTAGTAGCATGCTCATGATATACTGAACAAAAGGGAACGGAGGGATAATGGTTCGGCGACATCATGCGGTGCCGTTCGTTTGGCGTGGTTTTAGCTCACCTGCCATCGTCCCAAAATCGACCAAGCTGAAGCATCCACCGGTTCAAAGGCTGTCTCGAGCAAGGCCGAAGTTTATTTCACGCCAGGCTTTGGCTGCAAATCTCGTAACAGAGGGCGCAACAGTCGACAGGCTCATTCCGCGAGGGTACTGCTTCGACTGGCCCTACAATACAATACGTATGGTGAAGATATACTTCGTATAGCAACACCGAAACCTCACCAGTACCGGAAAGAACGGGTGTAGTATCCTGATTTATTCTACTCGATGGCACACCCTGCGATGACAATGCGCCAAACGGCGTACCCAATGAAAATAACGTACGAGGGCGTTTCGCCACATTAACCTTCGAGAGAAGATCAGTGAGGTGTACACATAAACCACAGTCTCTTTTTTCGCGCCTTGCCCGCTATCCCGCCCGGATTCCGAATTCACGCCGTTGAACGACAGCTGCTCACTATCAGAATACTCAGACGAGTATAGGGGCAACTTGAAACGGGTGTTCTGCCGGTTGACAAACGCACGCGAAGGCGTGTATCTGCCGTGCGCCTACTTGAAGCGACACTGCAGATGTCACCCAACGAAGTACACATAATTTCATGCTTGTAGACACGATACATGCGGCATAGACGGCCAGGTAGTTCGTTTATTCTTGAACAAATACATACTCAACCCAATCTGAATGGCAATCTGAAGATCCTTCGTGGCCGTCACTGTGCGCCACAGGAAGTTAACTCCAATCGGTTGGTATTATGTTAAGGCTTGTCAGCATCTAGCATACAGTGCATGGGTCGCTTCTTGCGGGACCACTTTAAAGGCTGACACGCGAGCCCTTTCACACATTTCGAGGATAACGCGTTCCAACCGAACTTACTGCAAACCGCCGATTGTTTCACAGAAAATGTGCCCACTCTGCAGTGAAAACGGCAGATGGTAGTGGTATACGGCGATTTCTACAGGAATTGCTGAAGCATGAAGGGCATATTTTACAACTCTAAACAGCACGCATGGTCACGCCTCACGATGAAGTGTTCGGCAGCACTAGCTTACCCTAACTTGCCCTTTCGAGTGAGCAGTGGCCCACGCAGTGCGTGTCACTACGGGCGTCGTTCGCTGAGACGTGTTCGCTGTGACGAGTGCAGAGCGTCAGCAACTTCGCCGAGCCTTGAGGCGAGGTGACTCTTAAAAGTAAGCTTGGTTTGTCGCCCTACGCGCGCCACTGCTCATGCGAAAGAGAAGTGCATTGAGACGGAGATATTATTCCTAAGGGTGAACATTCTCGAATAGGTATTCGATACATGCCTCGGACGCGTGCTACGGTAGAGGTAGCATTTTTTGGCTGGATCGTTTTCTGAACGATCGGGCTCCTTACCCAAATTCGTCGGACTTTCATTTTTGTGACGAATCGTGTTTCAGATTATACTTCGGTCAGGATATTTCTCATCCGGCAGCACTTTTTATTTCCCTCCAAAATCATTTTTTCGGCGAGGTACGACGCTTCTTAAGTGAAGAGCTCAGAAAAAACATGGTGCACCTCTATCGTAGCATGTGTCCTCGTATACCACTAGTATCTGCCGTCAACACGGTAGAGTTGTCAGGGTTATGATAAAGGTTCGTCTTGTGGAAATAGTTCGGTAGCGACGTCGTGGGCAATACAGGGGTGGTTGGGTGTAGGCGCGAAGTCGGGTTGATGGGATAATTGTGAAACTAAGATACACAAACATGTGCTCACCTGTGGCCCACCATCGCATTGACTGATCGCGAGGCGGTGCCACGCGTTCCTAGAGTCAAGATAATATACTGTATACCTAAGGCCTACCACGTGGCGGCCACCTGATATATATCCCGCCACAAACTTCTCTGCCGTCACAGGGTCGTATTACCTCGCACCCGTTGGGAGTGTTTCATCATCTGACGGCTATCCTTACCTCGGCCTCCTTGGCGTCGTTACCAATCTCGTGAAGCATGTACGGGAAGACCCCTCCTTCGCCCACCTGTACGTTAGCAGGGAGAGCTTCTCTCTATAAGCACCGGAATGCACACACACGGACGCGTGCTCCCAACAGAGGCACTGTACACCATGCATTTTGTAAGAGTGGTCCCTTAAGGAACTCTTACCCCACCCCAGAAATGAGTGTGAACGAAACTAAACGTGGTACCCCATGAACTATACCATGCCCCAACTATACGATGAAAAATATTGCACCACAGTAATGAGAGCCCGAGGATGTTGAGTTAAGGAACCCGATCAAATTCAGAAAACGTTTCAACCGAAAAGTCCACGTTAGGAGACTATCGACGAACGGCGGTTGAGCACGAAAAGACATTTCGTGCTTACACGACCCCCATTCGTCAGGTAGCCGGTACACTAAATATGGCACATTAAGCCGAGGTGGTCCCAAGGCGCCGATAAAATCTAGGAGCACTGCCTACGACATGGCCTATATTGTGCTTGAGGCGGGCATGCCCGCGGTACGCAAGGGCAATGTTTGAAAACGGCTGGGTGTATATTGGCGTGCCTGCATAAGAAAAGAGTAAAACCAAACAGCTAGTGAACGGGCGGTCTCGCTGCCGATTAGTATCCCCAGCCATCCACGGTCGACACAATAAATATGAACCCGAACAAGCGCTGACCTTATGATGTGTGGCTGCCAAGGTACTGCTGTGCTTCCTTAAGCCAACTAACTCCACTCTCACCACGGCTAAATTCGTTCTGATGAACCGCCCGTACCGGTCCGCTATCTGTGCGGCAGAAACCCTTCCTGAATGTAGGGACCACACACGGAGGCGAGGACTACTCCTCCCACCTATGCCGTCGGATGGCCTACCGAATACGTAGGTTTAGTCACAAGGGTGCTGAAAGAATCGTTTGAAACGTGCACTCAACTACAGGCACCTCGTATGTTTCTACAACGGAAACGTTGTCAAGTACACATTGCAGGGCGCTTCAGGGGTGGCCTACATTCGAAACTGTCACCTGCTTAGGTCAGCCGATCGTCTGCGCACCAGCAGAGCCCCAAGTTCGTGGACGAGCATCGACGTGAAGTAGAGGGACTTGCATGCCAAACACCAGCGAGAACCAACTTGCTGCAATCCAAACTCCGTGTCTGCCAAGTAGCGCGCCTTCCATTGTGAATACTAGCCTCCATCGCAAGGGTCAAAGAAGACGTGGTTGCCAACGTAGGGGCCTGAGTACTCCCGGTCTAAACGTGCTGCCTCTGTCTACACCAGATATGCATTTGGTGGAACCAGGGGCAGCGACGTTCGACCTGGATACCTAGGACCCCTGCGACAGAAAACTCCTCCGTTTCGCTGAACAAATCGATGGCCTCAAGCGTTTACACTGCGCAGCTGTACCTTAATTGAGAAAAAATATGTGTTTTATCGTTCGGTGGCCACTAGCAACTCGTGTGCAGGGCTCTGTACTTCAAAAAGGAGCTCTTCTACTGGCCCAGGCGCTACTCGTACACAAAAGACCCGCGGACCCGGGAAGGTGGTGTTTCGATTGAGGGAACTACCTGACATTCTTTGCACTCGAAAGCGTTTGCGTTGTACACAGACAAAGCTTTGTAGAGGGCACGGTGGAACTGTTTCTTTCAGCCGGGCACGGCAGCCACATAAAACCGGCCAAGCGACAGTGGCCGTTGCGACCCAAGCTGCCGTCAATAAGCGCACCCAGTAGCCGTGCTGCACGTTGATTGCGTCTGGCCTTGATATGCATAATGTTCCACAGCCTTGTATAGCTCTCAAGCACTCGATTGAAGAGCTTGAGGCGGCAAACGAGCACGGGACACGCAAACCAACAAGCCCCAAGGCTACCCACCAGCGGACGAGAGGATGAACATCGAGCGTGTTGACCCAAGCTACATGGACAGAGCCGGGTATCGGAGGCGGCGGCACCGACATCGATATCTCCTCGCTCAGCGCATCACTGTTCCCACTCAAGGCACCGTGGACCGTGGTGTTCTTCAAAAGGCCACAAGCACGACAGCCAAAGGAAATAAAACCGCGTTGAGGTGGCGGTCGCGTTGACATCAGGCGTCTTGGGCAGGGAACTATCGTTCTTGCCACCTCCAGCAGCCATCTGCCGCGGTGGTTTTAGGTGAGCCTTTGGTTGTCGTAAACTGCGCCAGCCCGAATAGTTAGTTCGTCGGTAGCCTGGAGACACCAACACTCTTCGAACGGAAAGGACCACGTATGGTGAAAGGGACCCGTCTCTCCTTGCCCAGTTCCAGGGTATTCGGCTGTCATGCCTGATGGCAACTAAACAACTTCATGGATCACTGGTCTCTTTAGCGTGGAAGTCGACGTTACTTGCAATGCGGAATTGTTGTGATCGCCTTTCGCTGAAATCGCCGTAGATGTTGCTCGCGTGAATCGCTCGACGCGAGCCCCACGAGCCCGAGTTATCGGCTAGTGGGTAACCGTGCGGCACCATTGCGTGAATATCCGCAATGGTAACGCAAGGATACCCACAAGCGGACAACTCACGCTGGTGAAGTTCACGTCCAGCGAACCCCCACGAGCAACACCCACAGATTTAGCAGCCAAAAATAGGCGGTGACAATTACATTGTGTTTCCACCAGCGCAACGAATTTCCCGATAACTAGACCTGGGGCCCAGCACGATGGCCAATGAGATTCGCACCGCTCAGCCAGTGATTTTTCTTTCATGTCATGCGAAGCCATTTTCCGGCCAAATACAATTCCGCAAGGCTCACGACGAGCGGACAACTTGGACTGGCGAGGTTTACAGTTTACATCGAGCGTATGGCGCGAGAAGCATCCCGGATATAGCCGTCATAGATGATGCAAAAGGGTAGCTCCTTAGTCAACACATTAATTTCCCCGTTATTGAGACCCGCGACCGAGATCTCTTTTCAAACGCCTACAGGCGCGACGGCCGGTCAGGCTTGAACCGCGCCGCGAGATGCGGTTATCTTTCGTGGTGGGTGGCCATTTCCCGGGCAACGGCAATGGCGCCGCATAGCCACCCACGAGCTACTTAAGATTTAGCGTTAGCGAACACAGCTTGCCGGATTTCGACGATCGAAGCAAGCGCTCATTCCAACCAGCGACGACCATCAAGGTGCGGACATTGCCGGGGAGGGTTGGGCATGGCGCTGTTCTCACATCCAGGGACTAACTATCCTTTATGAAAACATGAGCGCAAAGACTAGACCATACGGCTGAAGGGTTTAGCAAACAAAAGAAAACCTAACTTAACCTGAGAATATAAGTGCGATCGCAAACGGCTTCCAAGTCGTGATATCACGACAACCCATCCACGTCGACAAGAAAACCCCACTGAGGCACTGCATTTTCTGCGGTTTCGGTCCACAGCCATACACATCGCATCTGACTTTAACGGCGAAGCCAGGTACTAGTGCACTACGCTCAGTTGAACCAATTAGTATTAAAATCGACAGCCTCACCTTGGTTGGAGTCCATCGCCTCTTGGCACCTTGGATCGTAGGAGATGGCTCAGTGGGAGACGGAATACTCTGTCTAGATGCTTGACCTAATGTCCTCCGCCCCTGCAAGCTCCGAAAACGCGGTGAACTCGCCGTATGCATGAATGTGGATGACCAGCAAGCTCCGATTACTTCTAAGGCTACATCACGATAGTGCAGGGGTATGATGCAAAGGGTCGCCAATCCGCCCGGCCGGGGTCCGAGGGATCAGAACATTTCGAGGCATAGTCAATACCGTCGTTTATGGCTGTATTTAGCTCAAATAGTACGGTGTTGTTCCCACTTGTTCGTTCTGGAGCATGAGGCAGGCGGAACCACGCTGTGGACGAGTGTGCTAGAGCTGCACGCTCAACAAATTCAATATTGTCCTACTGATAATATTTTGAAGTAGCAACACATGGCAACACCACATACGCAAGCCAGGTGCGCTCTGCCTTATACATACTGATCGTCTCAAATCTTGGCCCGATCGTGCCTTCTTCAGCGGCATCGGTCCAATGTATCGTTTTCTCGCGTCAGGGGATATGGCGCACTGAAGAACAGCGTCATACGAAGAAATCGCGGACATGGTAGTCGAGTCGCCATCGTGGAGCGATGGATGCGGAGGCGCACAGACAGTCCGCGTGACAGCGCGTGTAGGTTAACAAACTCACACTCTTTCGGGCAGTAGTGGCTGATCGCCATGCATTCCCTCGCTAGAGCATGAACGCCACACACGACTTGCGCAAGGGGAAGACGCCATCGACATCACCCTGTGCAAGTCGTTTGTGGCGTGCAAGCTCGATGGAAGAGAATGCGTGGTAATCCGCCACTACCGCAAGCAGAAGCGTGCAGTTGTCATGCCGCGTCCCGGGCGGGGGCAGCTCGTACCACAAAAACAGGGGACCGGGTGTTAGTTGAGGTTGAGGCTCTTATTGAGATCATTTGGGTTCGATGTAATCCACCAGATACAGGACGTAAAAAAACAGCGTGTCATGATAAACGCGAGAGACGAGGCGGGGGGACAGGCGGAGTTGTTCTCGCGTGCGAGACCATAGTCCGATGGCCGGCACAATAATTCCGTGTCACGGGCCAAGCAAAAAGGACGCGAGCGCCACCTTCCGCACGGCGGTTCAAACATGTTCCGCCCTTTTACAATCTGAAATACTGTGGGCGCCACGGAGCGTGACTCTCTCTGGCGGAGAAGTAGGCGTGTGGAGACGCATAAAGCAAGGATCTCTCGTTACCTCCATCTCCGGCCGCCACCTCCGGAGATGTTGCTCGAGTTTAAGCACTTGATGTCAATCACGCCACCACGAGTGGCCTGCTTGTTGATAGACTTTCGGCTTGTGGACTTGCACTTCTGATACTCGTGTGTCCCAGCAAGTTGCGGCAACAACATCGTGGGCGCCTTCACCTTGTGAAATACGTTAGTGGCGCGGAGGCCCTTTGGAGAGAACCCGTGGTATTCAGCTAAAACCGCAAGGGTGGAGCGGAGACGAACCGTGGGCGAGGGTGGACAACTTGTGCTGGCGGGTTTCGTGTCGAGCTCTTGGACCAGAACAAGATGCCTGCAAATGGCCGTCGGATACGGAATCAACAATAGTCCCGTGCTCAGCACGCCGAGGTCCCCGCTGGAGAGGGGCTCGCCCTAGTCAGAGCCCGATTCCAATACATATACCATCAAATAGAAAACTCGAGTAGACGGTATGGCGAAACGGACGTAGAGCAGTCTGGGTATGCAGATGGCGGCTTTACACTAGACGAGGTATGGGTGTGTCCATAGGTGCCTATACACCCTCGACGAAAGTAGTAGCGAACAACACGTGGCGCACTGGTAAGGTCTAATGGAAGCGCTCGGCCTGTCGGGCGAGGGACGAAAAGGAGCGCACAATAACGAGGGAGGGCGGATGGGGAAGGGGAGGGCTGCTTGAAACTCCCGGGTCCGAGTGAGCCCTGATACAACCAGGTGACAACGCCGGCAACGTCTTTGCTGGGTGCGGTTGCTGCACACGAGTACGAGCGATTCATGCTCACAAGCGGAGAGGCTATCACCGAGCGGGAAACTCGTGCCAGAGGGGTTCATATCCAGCTTGCTCACCAGAAACATATTGCCGGAAATGGCGACCGGGGTCGGGACGACGATGGCCCCTTGGTCAACACGTCAACGTTCCCGCTCAATAGACTCACGCTC
Organism: Saccharina japonica; assembly: GCA_008828725.1. Taxonomy (NCBI): domain Eukaryota; class Phaeophyceae; order Laminariales; family Laminariaceae; genus Saccharina; species Saccharina japonica. The sequence goes on from MEHQ01002813.1 coordinate 474,652, forward strand.
GGTGACATATGTCCTCCAGAATTCGGCAAGGACAATGGCAGACGTTGCGGGAACTGGACAGAGAGGAGGGGCCCCTTCTTCCATGCGTGACCCTTTTTGGAGCTTGGGAAAGGCCAATAGATATAGGGTTATGGGAGGACGGTGTCGGAATACAGGACAACGCCACCTCTTTCTGCCTTGCCTTTCCCATGTCGTACGCCTTAGATACATCGGAATTCCGACATGCCCAATCGGGTGCGTATCCAATCTATATCAAAGACAACGTCTAGCAACACCCGGTCTACGTGTAGTTGAGGTTCGAGCTACCCCCGACTCGAAACAGAGAGGGCCGCGACATGAGCGGGGGATGGCTCGTATCTTAAGTAACGGGTGATTGGGTCCATTGTGTCCAGGCAGGGGAATGGTCTGTTGATGAGTTCCACGTCCGGTTGCGGATTGAAGAAGCCACAGGCGCCGAAGGGGGGGATGTCATGAATAAGGAGTGGGAAGATGCGGCGTCGTTCTTTTTTTGAAGACCACAGTCCGAATTCCAGCACAATAGTGTCATTACCCTTGGACTGGAACGGGTCACGCAGAAAACAAGACGCAGCCCACACTTGCGTTCCAACAATATCCTGCGCTGTACCTGCTGAACCATACAGGACACCGTAGAGGGCGAGTCCGGTTAGCGCCGAGGTTGACGTGTTGAGCAAGGAGCTATCGCTGGGTGGCGCCTCTGCCCGCCATCTCCAGCCATGTTGCTCGAGTCAACTAGCTCGACGTGATCCCTGCCAGTGCGAGGTGTATGCTCATTGGTAGCCTGGTGCCGTGTGAACGTGCACTGCTCGTCCTCGTGTGTCGCAGCAAGTTCGAAACGAAGTCGCGGGCATCCCCACCTTGTGCAAGTCGGTTTGCGGCATGCAATCCCTGACGAGGTGATAAATGACAATTGACGACAACCGCAAGCATCCGGCGTAAACAGTCTGTAGGCGAGCATGCATATCGACTTTCACCCACAGACTCTCTCCACCATACGTTTGAGGTAGTCGTCGATTGCCACCCGTCCCTTTCTTAGAGCCTGCACGTAGCAAGTGGGTTGGGCACGGTAAATATGCCCGCGACGTCTTCGCCATGACCTCATGCGGCACACGAGCACGGAAATAAAAGCCTACATGCCGGAAGGCCCCCAACGAGCGGACAACTCGTGTCGGCGAGACATGCGTCGCGATCTTTGACCCCAGTAACGTGGCTGGAGGTGGCGATCGGAGGCGGTGACTACGACACGTTCAAAGTTTACATATCAACGTTCTTGCAGAAACGACTCGCGCCCAATAGTATCCGGTAGAGTTCGGCAGGCACAACGGCGGAAGTAGCTGAAACCGCGCGAGATCGTTCGTCCCCTTGTTCCCTGTGTGGCGTTTTCCCATGCCAAGGGTAATGACACTACTGCTGTGGCGGCCTTGTCACCCCGGTGTCTTAGATACAAGGACAACGCCGCCTCTTCCCATACGTTTCCCATGTTGTCCGCCGTTGATTCTTCCAGCTTCTGGCGGGCCCCATTGAACATAGATCCAATCCATGTCCGAGGACACTCGTCAGAAGCTGGAAGTAAACCAGCCAGGCCAATAAGGGAACAACGCGGGAAGAGGCAGCGTTATCCTTGTATGCGAGACTGGAGTCTTGCCAGATTGCGGCGACTACGACGGCCAACGAAACGTGAACCGCGCGGGAAGAGAAGGTATTTTCTTCTTCCCGTGGCTCAGGCGACGCAACAGCGCGACCCAACTCCGTGGTTCGGCCACTCCGGTATCTCAGTTTCATCATGAGCCGGCAGCGGCTCGTGGCTGGAGTAGAAATACGTGCATCCTTTGAAGAGTTCCTGGTCTGGATCTCCAGAGGAAAAGTGGCGACAGATGGCGGCCGAGAAAGGCGACGGGAATGGTTTTTCCCGGACGCCGCTATCTACCTCGGCAATATGCACCGGAACGGCGCCATTATGTGCGGCCTCTCTCATGGTAGATGGCCAAGGCGGTGTGTCTAACATTTATGAATGTCGTGTGGCGCTCACTCCGTAGCTTACCGTCCAGAGAGGGTTGTAGCGGCGGGTAATAACAACTTTTTAAAGCGTCACACGTGAACCCCAGCGATCAGGCGTCGCGTGATCGTAGCATTTAAACGGCAACGTAGCACCTGTCAGATACTTGCCACCCCGGCCTCCGCCGCACCGTGCCACTGGGGTTTCAATAGCACCCCTATACAGGGCGGTTCAGGATCGAACAGCATTTTCGTCTGCCAGGTACAACTATTTTGTGATGATCTGGAAATATGATACGCGCTATCGACTAGCCCAATACGTTCGTTTTTTGTTTTCGTGTGCGTGCTGTTGTGCACGGCTGCCACGCGTCTCCTGGTCAGAGTCTCAACGCCACAAGCAACTTGAACAAGGTGCAGACGCCTGCGCTATATACTCGCCAGTGTCGTCACCAGCATCAAATTTTTATTCTTGAGGCCGTACGCCCTGGCTCACAGAGTATTGGTACGCTGGTGCCTTCTTCTCCTCGCGCAAGTTGGTCACGCCCAATGTCGGAGCAGGGGGCGCCTCCGCGATCAGCCCATACTGCGAGCCACGCTTCTTCTGGTGGTAGTGGCTGTAAATATTTTTCACAGGGACACGACGTCTCTTGCGTGCGAACACTCCGCGAGCCAGGGCGTATAATATACAACAACTCACGCTGCTGCTGGATCTACTGGCGGATAGCCTCGCGTCCCCTTCTCAGGGCCTAAACGCAAATAACGACTTGGGCAAGGTGAAGGAGCCGGCGCAGTTGACTCGCCAATACCGCTAGGAGCACCGCGCTCCAGACATTCTACATGCCTTGGCTCGCGGGCAGTTGGCACGCCAGCATCTTCGTCCCGCTGCCAAATGTTATATGTACAATCTCGGAGGAGGGGATACGTGTTCATCAACACGACCGCCAGCGGCAGCGTGAAGGAAAACTAAAGCACGCTGCTGTTGGCGGTAGTGAAAGACGGCCACGCGTCCGCTTCTCTGAGGCTGGACATCAACGACTTGCGCAAGGAGGCGGACACGATGGCGTACTAACAGTCCCCGAGACAGGGCATGTCAAACCCACGCTGCTGCTGGCGGTAGTATCGGGCGCTCACGCACCCCCTCCTGAGGACGTGGACGCCACAAACGACTTTCGCGATGTGAAGGCACTGATGCATTATCCCCCGCGACCCAGCGCACGCATCATCAGAGCTGTACGCTTCGGTTGGCGGTAGTGAAAGGTTGGAACGCTTTTCTTCCTGGAGGCCGGCACGCGACGAGCGTATTGTGCAAGGCGTCGACGCTCACGAGGTATTTGCCAGAACGTGCTGTGGTACACTCACATGAGACGGGAGCTCACATAACTCATATGCCCTCCAACGAGCAGTCAACGCGCGCTGCATAGTTCAGGTCGAACTCTTTGGCCCGAGAAACATGGCCGGAGATGGCGGTTGGAGGCCGTGATAAACGCTTGCTCAACACGTCGGCTTCCCCGCTCTAAAGACCCGCATCATCATAGCGTCCCGAAGCATCAGGCAGACACAGCGGATGAAGTGGCAGCAACAGCGCAGGGAGGCCCCTTCCTTTGCGTGTGACCTGTAAAGGGCCAAAGGTAATGGCACCGTTGTGCAGACAGTTTGACAGCCGTGTCGCATACGAGGAAAACGTGACCTTTTCCCATGTCTTCATCATGTCATAATTAAGTGTTTCTTGCGGCTTCTGGCCGCCGGCATCGGAAGCGGACCCCTACAATATTGACCATAATCTCCACATGGATTCACTCAACGTTTAGTTGAGATCAGAGATACTCCCCGCTTTGGAGAGCGGGGACGGTGTCCTAATCGGGGGGGTAACTCGTATCGCAACTAAAAGACGATTGAATATGTTGTGGAGGTTTATGAACTAGGTTGAGACGGTCTGCCCCCGATGGCGCCCACCAGAAGCCAGGATAAGTAGTACAACGTACCTCAACGCTAACACAACGCACTGCAGAATGGACAGTCCTCAGTTGTACTAACCTTGTTCGAGTTCGACAGCCCCATCTGTTTAGAGTCAATGCCGCCGTTGCAGCTGGCATGGTAGCGAATGGTGGAGTGCACGACGCGATTTTGTAACCGGATGCTTGCCCTGGTACCCCGCCAGTCCCTGCAAGGCTCGAGCATGCGGTGGACACGCCGTATGCATACGCGGGCAGGACGGTGACGTTATGACTTCTGGGAAGGCCACGGCATGATGGGGCTGAAATATTATGCAACTTCTCGCAAAACCATCACCAGCGTAAATACGGGGTCATAATTCGTCGCGCGACATGACCAACACTGTAGGTTTAGGCCATGAACAAACTATGTCAGCACTATATTATCCCCGCGCGGGGTTCCTGGAGCAGGCATAAGGCGGAGAAATAATGTGACCGAGTGTATAGAATATGCATGATCGGTGATTCCTAATCATCTCATTTAATATACTTCGAAGTCTGTTCGAAGTCTGTTGTTAAGCACACGGCAACAACATATATATGTAAACCAGGTGCCCAAAGAGTTATTCAATTGTGATACGGTCCCGACATTGGATTGACCGTATTTTCTCCAGTGGCACCGATCCGGCGTGTCCCATGTCCGCTTCAAGTGCGTTGGCGCACTAGCGCACGGCACCCCATGACTCTACAGTTGTTTGGCAGCCGGAATAGACGCCGCACCTGAGCGACGGACGGGGCAAGCGTATTACAGTGAAGCTTCGCGAGCCATCTCGGTCAGGATGACAAACGCGCGTTTTTGTGGACAGTGGGCGCTGACAGCTACCCGTGACCTCCTCCGAGATTGACGCGAAAACCTTGCTTAAGCCCTTAATGACGCCAGCTTACCAACACCTGACGAGGCAGTGCATACAGGATAACTGAGCAACGTTGCTGCTAGTCGTACATGCTCATGACCACGCGTCTCCTCCTTACAGTTTCAACGCCTCGAACACCATGCTCAAGGAGGAGATATGCTTACGACGTACCAACATCCCCCGAGCCAGTGCGTGGAGGGTATACAAAACCGTAAACACCTGCTATGCTATTGCTGGCTGTACTAGCGGGTGGCCACTTACCGATTTAACGCCAAGGACGCTGTTCACTAGGTGAAGGCGCCGGGGACGTCTTCGATTGAACCCCCCACGCCACACGAGGAAGAGACGAGCAAGCTGGCATTTGCCGTGCTTGTGTGCCGCAGAGTCTTCTCGAAACGATATCGCGGCCGTCTTCACCTCGTGCAAGTCGTCGGTTTCGTGCAGACCCTGAGGAGTGGACGCGTGGCTATCGGCCAGGCCAACAATATCAACAAGGATATCAGTACTACAGTACATACTTTCTTAGCTTTAACTGTATGAAAACGGTTTAAGGCGTTCAGCCCACCTTGGTCGGCGTTGCTGTGACGCTTGGGTTTGCATTCGAAGTTGTAATCGAGAGCGCCATGCGCAAACCGATGTACTGCACCCGTGCCGGCACCGCTGTCATATACGAGCGGGCTGTGGACATACGACACGGACAATAAAATGAAAGTATCCCCAAAGACACAACATACGAGTGAAGAAATGCATGTGATGCAACGACTCTCAGAGACAATGGCGAGGGCCTGAGGGGCCTGGCACTGTCGTGACACCACAAATAGAGCCGTTCCGGCTTTATTACACGCTCGGCGGGGGACGCATCGGTGCTTGCTTCTGGCACTCAGTTGCACAGCGGCCATCATTGGCGTGGTCGGTATGGAAAAGTCAGCGCCTCTGTGCCGAAAAACCTCAGGGCGTCATACTTTAGCAACGCGTCATCTGGCCCTAAAGTCAAGTGTGACATCGCCGTCCAGAGTCTACATGCGCCGAGAATAGAATGCGTCTCCTCGCCGAGGATACGCATGCTATTCTCACCGCTTGTCGAAATCTGGACGACGATTTCTGGTTTCGCTATGGAGGCAGATGGCGCATTGCCAAATTCTGATGCCCTGATGTCATTCGACGCGGGGGCACCGACCGACTCCCCAACGACCAACCCCAGTAACGCCCGCCATGCAAATGACTGCCGAAAGCAACAACAGACGTTTTCCCCACCGAGCCTCTTGGCCAACTTTTGGGATCCCTTGCGTGTACCCGGGAAATGCTTAGACACGTCTGGCGGCGTTACGTGTATATAGTGTGGTGGTGTACGGCCGTTTACGTATTTCATTCCCGGTTACCGATTTGATCTTGTTCCGCATCTTTGCTTCATATTGCGCGCAACGCTTTACTTCTACTACTACTACTACTACTACTACTACTACCTCTGCTCCTATTACCACTACTACTACTGCTGCTGCCACCACTACCAATATGGTATGGTATTGTCCCCACGTGTTCGTTCGGGAGGAAACGCAAGGCGTCGACAGAGTACAGGTGAGTGAGCGGGAGTTGCATGGTTGTCGATTCCTTCTTGTGTTGCGGAGAAACCTCTTTCAGAGCGACACGACAGATCCCAGCGCCCCTTTTTAGTATCAGCTAGTACTCATGTCCGACCGTAACAAACACACTTCTACAGGCCTGGTTGCCCTTGAGACCCTTCCAGATCCAGGTGTTACACCCACGGCAACGAAGTATTCGGTGGGTATCGAGGGAAGCGAGGGAGGGCATACATAAAGCTTTAAAACAAACTACAAAATAAACGTAGACGCTACGCAACGGCTGGCGTCTGCATGTGCTGTGCCTCCTACCATATGTTGTATTATTGTGTATGTAACGACATACATCGAAGATATTCGAGGGCACGGGGGGAAGTTTGCCTTTGGTGGTTTACGTTCGGATATCAAGACCAGCGCCGAAACGGCCTTTTTCATTTGACCGTACCTTCTTGTGGCTGATGCTATGATATGGGGGTATGTACTATATACCTCCATTCTCACTCTAGCCTTAATTCCACACGAGCGAGTGGCTCTGTACCTTACTAAAAGTACCTGAAAGTGTTGTATTGGCGCAGCATCACAAACAACGTCATGACGGGGCAGGTTATTTACACCAAACAAGCTAAACACCTAACATTTCAAAGACAAACAGTAGTCACTCGGTCGAGAGGCTTTGGGCAACTGAAGCCAAACTAACCTCTAAACATATGACCCCCCTACCGTATCACTCACCGGTCTGGCGTCCTATTTATTCCGCCTCGGGTCGTTTGACGCATTGGCGAACGGCGTCCCAAGACGTATTTGCTGCTGTGACAGCCACAGCAACCATTCTTGATCGACGGACGCAGAAGAGTCATTATCAACACTCCGCGAGCGAGTGCGTGCATGATCGCCAAAGCCCACTGCTGCGGACGGTACTGGAGGATGGTCCACACGTTTCTTCGTCAGGGCCTGAACGCCGCGATAAGCTCGCACAGACGGAGGCGCAATAAAACCATCAGTGGCATCGCCAGCGGCAATTATCGCTTCATTTTGCCGCACGCTCTGGCTCACGGAGTGTTGGTACGCCGGTCTATTCGTCTCCTTGTGCACGTTTTCACACCCCATGTGGAAGGGGCGCCTGCCTATCAGCCCATACTGCGACCTACTCTGCTGGTGGTAGTAGTGGCTGACGGCTACGCCTTCCCTGCGCCGAGACTGGACGCGAACAACTTGCACAAGTAGACGGAGTTTCCTGCGTGCCAACAGTTCGCCGGTCAGCGCGTGCCCAGGATAAAAGCACTCACGCTGCCGCTGGATATAAAAGCGGATAACCTCGCGTTCCCTTCTCATGGCCTCAACGCCAATAACAGCTTGGACAAGGTGAAGCAGCCGACGCACGTAGCTCCCCAATACCGCCAGGAGCAGTGCGCCTCCGTTATTCTGCACCCGCTGGGCCGCGGAGAGTTTGGCACGCCAGGGTCTCCGCCTCCCTGCGAAACGTTGTAGTACAATGTCGGAGAAGGGGACCGGTGGTCATCCCATCATTACCGCCAGCGGCAGCGTGAAGGAAAACAAAAGCACGATGCTGCTGGCGGTAGCGAAGGGCGGCCACGCGCCCGCTTCTCTGAGCTTGAACGCCAACGATCTGCGCAAGAAAACGGAGACGATGGCGTACTAACAGTCCCTGAGACAACGCATGTCAAACTCACGCTGCTGCTGCTGGAAGTAGTGGGAGACGTTCACGCATCGTCTCTTGAAGATGGTGCACGCCACCACAAACTTGTGCAACGTGAACGGCACTGGCGCACTAACCCCCGCGACCCAGCATATGCGTCATCGGAGCTGCCCGCTTTGGCTGGCGGCGAAGAAGGATTTACACGCTTTCCCTTCTGGAGGCCTGCCCACCATGACTTCGCCAGAACGTGCTGCAGTACACGCGCACGAGACGGGCGAGCACATAAACCACCCCCCTCTTAACGACCGGTCATCTCGCGCTGCAGGTTTCTTGACGAGCTCGTTTACCAGAGATACATAGCCAGAGATGGTGGTCGCCGGCCATGATAAACCCTTGCTCAACGCGTCGGCTTTCCCGTTATAAATACCTACATCGAATAGCGTCCTGAATAATTAGGCAGGCACAAGGATGCAGTCGCTGCAATTGCGCAGGGACGCCCCTCCCTGTACGTATGTCCCGGTTTAGGTCAAAGGTAATGGCACCGTTGTGTAGGAAATTGGACAGCCTTTTCACATACGAGGAAATCACGACGCCTTGTTTCGCCTTCATCACGTCGTAAGCGATTAGTTCTTCCGGTTACCTGCGGGCGCCACGGGACACGGACGCCCATAGTTTAGTATATAATCTCCACACGGATTCACTCTAGTGTTAGTTGAGATTAGGGATACTCCCTGCTTCGGAGAGTGGGACCGGTGTCCTGACCGGGGGGTAGTCGTATCTAACCTGAAAGACGACTGGATATGTGGGGAAGAAATGCCCTATGTTGAAAGGACCCTGCTTCCGGTGGCGCTCGGCAGAACCCAAACGAAACTAAGGCGTGCGACCTGGGGAAGGCGCGGGAAGATGGGGCGTAGTCGTCGCATGCCAGATCGTATTCCAATATCCGGCACAATTGTGTGATCATCCTTGGCCGGAAAGGTCTTAACAGGGAGGATGGGGGCGCCCGTCCCTACTACGCGGTCCAACCGGCCTCCGACATTGTACCTGCTTACCTATCGCGGACGCCCCGTGGCGTTCTCCATATTACTACGGGCGCAGAGGCGGATCTCGCTTGAACCCCGCAAGGAAGGGAGGGCCACGTCGGCTGCTTGTGCCCGCCGTATGACTCCGGTCTCGCATTCGGGGGCAACGCCGCCTCTTCCGGAACAATTCCCACGCCGTACGCCTTAGGTTCTTTCACCATCTGGCAAATACCGTGTTCCCTTGATTATTTAATAGTACCCACATAAGCCATCATTTCTACACCCATTCGATATGTACCTTTACTTGAGATACGAGGTACCCTTGATCAGTCTGGAAATGTCGTGAGTATGGAGAACACGAACCCTTCTGTATATCGGGCGAGAAGCGATGCCCGGTGGAACTCCCATAAACACCGTGGGGGGAATATGATGGAAACAAACCCCACCCAGGCCTAGTATGTTGCGGTCACTGTCATCGTGCATGGTGTGGTGTGGGGTGCTTTATATTGTTTTTTGCCCGATTCTCGGCGCACAATAAGAATGATAAATATCCCCCGGGGGGCGTCGGGCGTTGACTAAAGTGCCCCCTGGACCACCGCTACCATATCCCAGGACGGTTTGTTTTGTTGTGTCATTTGGTAGGTTTGTACTACCTCTTGATGAACGCGTACGCCCACACAAGGTGGCAGCGACGAAACAACGGCAACTAACAACCAACAGCACCCATCATAGCGCCGGTCAACGATGAGACGATTCAGGCAGAGAGAGGCCTGGTGGCACCAGTAATAAAAGCTGACGATGGGAAACAATACCCAACAACAACCATATGGCCCACTGCTATCTACCATCCCCCAACACACACAAGTTGATGACAGTCTCACGTGTCATGTTGCGTAAGTAAGTTCCTAGAGAGGTATGATATGTTGTCTCAATTGCTTACGATGCTGGGGAAACTCATATTCTACTGCTGCTGCTGATTTTCGTGTTCTGCTCTCCCGTACCGCTGTAATTGTAGCAGGTCCCGCTCGTCGTACTCCCGAAGAGGCGTCGACTGACGGATGTCGTTGAGCTGCCTTGTGTGATGATGTGGCGATGAGAGATGGATAAGTTTCATTCACAGCGGGTGGTCGGTAGGTTGTTGGGGTTTTGTGACCAGAGCTTGGGTTTCTGCTAGAAACAGGATTTAGAACTGCCACGAACACGGGTCTGATCGGTGCTGGGTCAGCCATAATCTCACGCGGTGCCCGTGCCGATTCTTCATCATTTTATGGATATTCCTAGCTGTGGTGAAGTACCACGACTGCCTGTGCTGACGGGTATACGATATGCAGAAATAACGTAAGGTGAAAAAAACCACACACACCCGAACTTATACGCACTTGATCAACATGTGACTCGATCTTGCCTTTGAAACCAACACCGCACGCAATACCCGGTGTCCCCCAGGATTACGTCATCTCTGTACTATAGCATACACTCGTACGTAGACGGGGCCTTGTGACCACTACTACTGATGTATATATAGCTTGATCCTAACTGGGCACACGAGCCTGGGGCACACGGTGGGTGTGTAGTGGCTCGTGTTTTTCATTCAAATACTGTGTGGTAATAACTGCCTTTTCTCCGGCTCACTTGAACCAGCATGGAAATATCCGGGATTGTGGGGCTTTGTGTACACGTACGATCAGTGCTGCTTGTTACTTGTTTTTGCTCCGACGACGCTATCGAGCAGAAGGTCGCAAAATCTACTGAATACATGATATGAGCAAGCGACAACTGGTCCAGGAGCATAAACGCGCTTAGCCCATCACGAAACAAACACCTAGGCGAGTACAGTAGAGAAAACGGGGACAGGGTGGGCTGCTATATCATTCCAGGTCTCGTGATATCCAGATGAAAGGACGGAGGCAATATGACACAGGTATGATGGGTTGAGAATCATCACACACGTTTCAATCGCGCCCGGACATAAGCTTATCTGCTCACAGCTTCCAAGGTGTGGCATCGCTACGTGCCACTCATGTCGGCAAATGAATTCCACTGGGGTAATGCCTGCCCTGCGCTCTTGACCAGCAAACATACATCACCGCGCCCGGAGCGTATCGTGTTAAAAGTTCACATAGCTGCACCTGGAAACTACTTGAAAAGTAGCACACCGTATCTCAACCCCAATAACACGCACTGCCGGTTGATCTATGCCCAGTTGCACATACCTGGTTTGAGGTCGACAGCTCAATCCTGGTTTGCGGCAATGACGCCTTCGCAACTGAGATCGTAGCTGATGGTGGAGTGCACGACGCGATTCTATAACCAGACTCTTGCTCTGGTAACCTCCAGCCCCTGAAAGGAACGACCACGCGGTGGACACGCCGTAGACACGCCGCATGCATACGCGGATAGGACAGTGACGTTCTGACTCCTGAGAAGCCCACGGCACGATAGGGCAGGAGCATGATGCAAGTGCTCGCAAAACCATCAGCAGCGTATACGGGATCAAGACGTGTCGTGCGATCAAACTAAGTATGGAAGAGTACCACAGTTCGGCGAGCCAGCTCGTCCTCGATTGCAAACGCTCGTGATTGTGGGCAGTGGTGGCTGGCCGCCACGCGTGCCCTTCTCCCAGATTGGACACGAAAACCTTGCCCAAGCAGGTAATGACGCCAGCCTACCAACGCCCCACGAGCCAGTGCATCCAGCACAACTGAGCAACGTTGCTGCTGGTCGTACAGGCTCATGACCACGCGTCTTCTCCTCAGGGTCTCAATGCCTCGAATTACTTTCCCAAGGGGGAGAGATGCTGACGTACGTATATCCCCCGAGCCAGTGCGCGGAGAGTATACAAAAAATAAACGCCTGCTACTGCTGGCTGTACTAGCGGGGGGGGCACTTACTATCTCATCACAGACGTAACGCCGAGGACGACTTGCTCTAGGTGAAAGCGCCGGGGACGTCTTCGACAGAGCTTCCCGCGGCACACGAGGAAGAGAAGAGCAAACTTGCACTTGTTGTAATTGTGGGCGGCATAATCATCCCGAAACCCATATCGCGGGCCTCTTTACCTTGCGCCAGTTGTCAGTTTTGTGGAGACCCTGAGGAGACGACGAGTATCCACCCGCTAAGCCAACAATATCAACCAAGACACCAGTACTGCAGAACGTAACTTCTTCAACTGTATGAAAACGGTTTGAAGCGTTAACTTCACCTTCTTCGGCGTTGCTGTGACTCCTGGGTTTGCATTCGAAGACAACATGCGCAGACCGATGTACTGCACCGGTGCCCCCACCATTGTCATATACCATCGAGCGGTGGGCCTCGGTAACGGACAAGAACATAATATGATCTCCAAGGACACAGCACACGCGTGAACGAGTGCATGTGATGAAAAAACTCCCAGAGCCATTCGCGAGGGCCTGAGGGGCCTGGCACTATCGTGAAACCACATATATAGTCGTTCCGGCTGTATTAAGCGCTCGGCGGGGGAAACATCAGTGTTTGCGTTTGGCAATCAGTTGTATGGCGGACATCATTGGCGTGGTCGGTACGGACCAGGTCGGTGTCTCCATGCCCGAAAAACTCAGGGCATCAGACTTTGGCAATCCGTCATCTACCCTCAAAGCCAAGTGTGACATCACCGTCCAGACTCTACAGGCGGCGAGAATATAATGCGTCTTCTCGTCGAGGAGACGCACTCTATTATCGCCGCCTGTAGACTCTGGATGGTGGTGGCACATTCGGTGATGAGGGCAGATTACGCATTGCCAAATTCTGATGCCCTGAGTTCATTCGACGCGGCGCCACCGACCCGCTCCCCACCGACCAACCCAAATGCAAAGCCACCATTCAAATGCCAGCCAGAAGCAACCATCAACGCTCCCCCTGCTGAGCGTCTTGGTCAGCTCCTGGGATCACATGCGTGTACACAGACAATCGTTAGGCACTTTCTGGGAGCGTTACTTTTATATAGTGTGGTGGTGTACGGCCGTTGCATATTTCACTCCCGGTTACCGACTTTATGTCGTTCCACATATTTGCATCCTAGCGCGTGCATCGCTTTACTTCTACCACTGCTACTATATTATTGCTACTACTACTACTACTACTACTACTACTACTACTACTACTACTACTACTACTACTACTACTACTACTACTACTACTACAACTACTTCTACTACTACTACTACTACTACTACTACTACTACTACTACTACTACTACTTCCACTACCACTACTACTACTACTACTACTACTACTACTACTGCTACTACCACCACCAAGATGGTACGGTATCGTCCCGACGTGCTCGTTTGGGAGGAATCGCAAGGCGAGTACAGAGTACAGGCGAGTGAGCGGGACTTCTTGTATTGCGGAGAATCCTCGTTCAGAGCACCCCTATATATCCTAGCCCCTCGTCGTTGTACTAGTACCCATTTCGGACCGGAACGAAGAAACTTCCACAGACATGGGTGCCCTTAAAACCCTTCGAAGTTTAATTGTTACACCAACGGCATGACATATTCGCCGTGCATCGAGGGAGGTGAGGGCGGGTATACATACAAGCTTAAATATAAATGCATAATAAACATAGACACTGTGCAACGGCAGACGTCTATATTTGTTGTGCCTCTATCATATGATGTGTTTCCGTGTATATAACAACATACGTCCAGGAGATTCGAGGGCACGGGGGGGAGCTTGCCTTTGGTGGTTTACGTTCGAGTATCAAGACGAGTGCCGAAATTGTTTTTGTTCTTGACTGTACATTAATCTGACTAGTGCTATGATAGGGGGATGTGTACTATATACCCCCATTTTCACCACATAATTGATGACACACGGGCGAGTGGCTCTGTACCTTACTCAAAACCTGAAACTATTGTATTGGCGCAGCGTCACAAGCAACGTCATGACGGTGCAGGTCATTTACACCATACAGCGTAAAGACTCACGAATTCAAAGAAAAATTGAAGTCACGCGGTCGAGAGGCTCGGGTGAAAGCTTGCTGCTGCTGGTTTACGTTCTAGTGTCAAGACGAGTGCCGACACGTTATTTATCTTTTGACTTTAGCTTCTTCTGACTAGTGCTATGATGGGGAGATGTGTACCATATACTCCTATTTTCAGCACCGAATTGATGGCACACGGGGGAGTGGTTCTGTACCTTCCTCAACTGCTGAAAATATTGTATTGGCGCAACGTCACAAACAACGCCATGACGGTGCAGGTTATTTTTACACCAAACAAGCTAAAACCTTAACATTTCAAAGACAAACAGTAGTCACTCGGTCGAGAGGCTCTGGGCTACTGAAACAAAACTAAACTCTAAACATATATTTCCGCCCATGCCGCAGCACCTACCAGTCTGGCGTCCTAATTAGCCCGCCTCAGATCGTTTGGCTTATTGGCAAACGGCGTCCGACAAAGGGTTCGTTTCCGCGGCAGCCACAGTAGCCGGTTCTGGCGACAGACGCGGCGGAAGAGTGCCAACTCTCCCCGAGCGAGTGCGTTCTTGATCGCGATAGCCCACTGCTTCGGACGGTACTGGAGGATGGTCCACACGTCTCCTCGTCAGGGCCTGAACGCCTCAAGAAGCTCGCACAGACGCAGGCGTAATACTCCCCCCATTGTCATCACCAGCGGTAATTATCGCTTCGTTTTGCCGCACGCTCTGGCTCACGGAGTGTTGGTACGCCGGCCTATTCGTCTCCTTGCGCAAGTGTTTACACCCGATGTGGAAGGGGCGCCTGCCTATCAGCCCATACTGCGAGCTACCCTGCTGCTGGTGTTAGTGGCTGACGGCTACGCGTTCCCTACGCCGAGACTGGACGCCAATAACCTGCACCGGTAGACGAAGTCTCCTACGTGCAAACAGTCCGCGGGTCAGCGCGTGCCCAGGATAAAAACACTCACGCTGTCACTAGATGTATAAGCGGATAACCTCGCGTCCCCTTTTCATTGCCTTAACGCCAATAACGGCTTGAAGAAGGTGAAGGAGCCGACGCACGTAGCTCGCCAATACCGCCAGGAGCAGTGTGCCTCCATTATTCTGCACCCGTTGGCCCGAGGACAATTTGGCACACCAGCATCTCCGTCCCCCTGCGAAATGTTGTAGTACAATGTCGGAGAAGGGGACGCGGGGCCGTCCACCATTACCGCCAGCGGCAGCGTGAAGGAAAACGAAAGCACGATGCTGCTGGCGGTAGTGAAGGGCGGCCGCGCGCCCGCTTGTCTGAGATTGAACTGCAACGATCAAGCAAGAAGACGGAGACGAGGGCGTACTAACAGTCCCCGAGACATCGCATGCCAAACTCACGCTGCTCCTGGAGGTAGTGGGAGACGCCCACGCATTGTCTCTTGAAAATGGTGAACAATACAACGAAGCTGCGCAAGATAAACGGCACTGGCGCACTAACTCCCGCGACCCAGCACATGCATCATCGGAGCTGCACGCTTCGGCTGGCGGCAATGAAGGATTGATACGCTTGCCCTCCGCGAGGCCTGCCCACCATGCCTTTGCTAGAACGTGCTGCAGCACACGCGCACATGACGGGCGAGAACCTAAACCACCCCCCTCATTGACGACCGGTCATCTCGTGCTGCAGGTTTCTTGACATGCTCTTTCACCATAGATACATAGCCGGAGATGGTTGTCGCAGGCCGTGATAAACCCTTGCTCAGCACGTCGGCTTTCCCGCTTTAAAGACCTGCATCGAATAGCGTCCCGAATATTAAGGCGGGAACAACGGATGAAGTAGCTGCAACGGCGCAGGGACGCCCCTCCCTGTACGTGTATCCCGGTTTAGGTCAAAGGTATTGGCACCATTGTGCAGGCAATTGGACAGCCGCCTCACACACGAGGAAATCACGACCCCATGTTTCGCCTCCATCACGTCGTAAGCGATTTGTTCTTCTAGGTTCCGATGGGCGCCACCGGACACGGACGCCCATAATTTAGTACATAATCTCCACACGGATTCATTTTAGTGTTAGTTGAGATTAGGGATACTCCTTGCTTCGGAGAGTGGGACCGGTGTCCTGATCGGGGGGTAGTCGTATCTCACCTGATATACGGCTGGATATGTGGGGAGGTTATGCCATATGTTTAAAGCACCCTGCTTCCGGCGGCGCCCGCCAGAAGCCAAACGAAACTGAGGCGTGCGACCTGTGGAAGGCGCGGGAAACATGGGCCGTTGTCGTCGCATGCGAGATCGTATCCCAATATCGGGCCCAATAGTGTGATTATCCTTGGCCGGAAAAGGGCCAAACATGGGGGAAGGGGGCACCCCTCTCTACGAGGCGGTGCAAGCGACTTCCGCCGTTGTACCTGCTCACCTATCGCGGAAGCCTCGTGGCGTTCTCCAGAACTCTACGGGCGCAGAGGCGGATGTCGCTCGAAACACGCAGCGAAGGGAGGACCATCGCTGGCTGTGTGGCGTATTCCGGTCCAGGATACATGACGCTGGTGTGCCCGCCGTATGACCCCGGTCCCGTATTCGAGGACAACGCCGCCTCTTCCGGCACAGTTCCTACGCCGTACGCCTTACGTTCTTCAGAAACGTCTGGGAAACACCGTTTTCCCTCGACTAGTATCAACATAAACCATCATTTCTACACTGATTCGATATCTACCTTTACTTGAGATACGAGCTACCCCTGATCAGTCTGGAAATAAAATGAGTATGGAGAACAAAAACCCTTCCGTACATCGGGCGAGTTATGAGGCCCGCTGGAACTACTGTAGACACCGCGGTGGAGCAATGGTGGAAACAAACCCCACCCAGGCCTATCCAGTTGCGGTCGCTGTCATCATGCATGCTGTGGGGTGCTTGAGCTTGATTGTCTCCCGATTCCCAGGGCACAACACAAATAATTTAAAGTCCACCAGGGGGGCGTCCGTCGTTGACCAACGTCCTCCTTGGACCACCGTTATCACCTCCCAGGAGGGCTTGTTTTGTTGCGTCCTTTGCTAGGGTTATACTACCTCTTGATCAACGCGTACGCCCACACGAGGTGGCAGTGACGAAACAACGGCAACCAACAACCAACGACAACAACTATGAAAGCGCCGGTGAACGATAAGCCGACTCAGGCCGAGCGAGGCTGGGGGACACAAGGACTAGATGATGGCGATGGGACACAATACCCAACAGCATATATTATCCACTGCTATCCACCATCCCACAACGCACACGAGTTGATGACAGTTACACGTGTCATTCTTCAAAAGTTATTTCCTAGACAGCTGTGTTGTCTCAATTCCTTACAATGCTGGGGAAACCTCCTATTCTACCGCGCTGATTTGGGCGTTCTGCTCTCTCGTTCCACTGTAATTTTCGCGGGCCCCGCTCGTCGTACTGCCGAATAGGTGCCGACTGACGGATGTCGTTGAGCTGCCTTGTGCGATGATGTGACGGTGAGATATGGATATGTTTCATTTCCAGCGGGTGGTCGGCACGCAGTTGAGGCTTTGTGACCAGAGCTTGGGGTTCTTCTTTAAAAAGGTTGAAGAACCACCACCTACACCGGGTGCGATTGGCGCTGGGTCAGCATTAATCACGCCCGGTGTCCGTGTCGGTTCTTCATCCTGTTCATAGATAATCCAAGCGGTGGTAAAACATCGCGACCGCCTATGCTGACGCGTATACGTTATGCAGAAGCAACGTAATGTTAAACGAACCACACACACACACAAACGCACACGTACGTGATCAACTGATGACTCGAGCGGACCTTTGACAACACCACCCTACGTAATCCCTGACGTTCAAGAGGAGCACGCCATCTCTAATTTATACTACTGCCGTGTATATAGCTCGATCATAACTGGGCACACGAGCCCGGGGCACACGGTGGGTGTGTATGAGCTCGTGTGTTTCAATCGAATACTGTGCGGAAAGAACTGTCTTTGCTTCGGATCATTTGAACCAGCATGGAAATGCCCAGGATTGTGGGGCTCTATGTACACGAACGGTCACTGCTGCTTGCTACTTGTTGTTGCGCTGCGATGCTATCGAGCGGAAAGTATCATGAGCTACTGAAGACATGATACGAGCAAGGACAACTACTAGTCAACAAGCACAAACGCGCCCAGCCTATCGAGAGACGAACACAAAGGCGGGTACAGTAGAGGGAACCGGGGCAGGGCGGGCTGCTATATCATCCCAGATCTCGTAAAATCTAAAGGAGAGCACGGAGGCAATGTATTTAACACAGAGATGAGGGGTTGAGAAATATCACACATCTTTTAGTCGCCACTGAATACGAGCTTCTCTGCTGACAGCTTCCAAGGCGTCGCATTGCTCTGTGCCACTGACCTTGGGAAATGAATTCCAGTAGAGTAATGCCTGGTCTGTCCTCTTGACCAACAAACAGACATGACCGAACTCGGAGCGTCTCGTGTTAAGAGTTCACATATCTGTACCTGGAAAGGCCTTGCAAAAGTAGTACTCCGTATCTCATCGCCAACAACACGCATTGTAGGATGATCTATGCCCAGTTGCACATACCTGGTTTGAGGTCCACAGCTCCATCTTGGTTGGCATCAATGACGCCTTGACAACTGAGATCGTAGCTGATGGTGGGGTGGACGGCGCGATTCTATAACCAGACTCCTGCCCTGGTGCCCTTCCAGGCCCTGAAAGGCACAGCCACGCGGTTGACACGCCGTAGACACGCCGTATGCATACGCGGATAGGATAGTGGCGTTCTGACACCAGAGGAGGCCACGGCACGATAGAGAAGGAGCATGATGCCGTTCCCGAGGTAACGACGTGCCGTGCGATAAGACTATGTAAGGAAACGTACTAAAGCTCGGGGAGCCAGGTCGTCCTGGATTACGAAGGCACGCTATTGTGGGCAATGGTGGCTGGCAGCCACGCGTGCCCTCCTCCGAGATTGAAAGGGGCCGATTCGCCCAAGCAATTAGTGACGCCAGCCTACCAACACTCTACGTGCCAGTGCATACAGGATAACTAAGCAACGTTGCTGCTGGTCATACAGGCGGATGGCCACGCGTCTTTTCCTCAAGGGCTCAATGTCTCGAAACACTTGCTCAAGGAGGAGATGTGCTGACGTACCAACATCTCCCGGGCCAGTGCGTGGAGGGTATAAAAAACGGTAAACACCTGCTATGCTATTGCTGGCTGTACTAGCGGGTGGCCACGTACCATCGCCTCACAGACGTAACGCCAAAGAGGACTTGCTCTAGGTGAATGCTCCGGGGACGTCTTCGATAGACCCTCTCGCGGCACACAAGGAATAGAAGAGCGAGATCTCATTTGTCGTGCTTGTGTGCCACAGATTCGTCCCAAACATGTATCTCGGGCGTCTTCACCTTGCGCAAGTCGTCAGTTTCTTGCAAACCTCTGAGTAAAGGACGCGTATCCACCCGCCAAGCCAGAAATATCAACAAGGGTACCAGTACTACAGAGTGTATTATCTACATCTGTATGGAAACGGTTTGAACCGTTAACCTTACCTTCGTCGGCGTCGCTGTCACGCCCGGGTTTGCATTCGAGGTTGTCTTCCAAGACCCCATGCTCGAACTGATGTACTGCACCGATACCCTCGCCGTTGTCATATATTTCAGTGAGCGGCGGATGTTCGACACGTACAAGAAAACAATATTATCCCCAAGGACACAACACACGAGTGAAGAAGTGTGTGTAAAGCAAATACTCTCAGAGACGGTGGCGAGGGCCTGAGGGGCCTGGCACTGTCGTTTCGGCTATATGAAGCGCTCGGCGGGGGAAGCATCGGTGTTTGCTTCTGGCAACAAGTTGTATGGCGACTCTCATTGGCGAGGTCGGTTTGGACCAAGTCGTTGCACCCCGGGAGAAACAACTAAGGACATCCGACCTTGGGAATGCGTAATCTGCCCTCAAAGCCAAGTGTGACATCCCCATCCAGAGTCTACAGGCGGCGAGATTAGAATGCGTCTTCAGACATGCAATAAAGCCAGAAGACGCATTATAATCTAGCCGCCGGTAGACTCTGGATGGGGATGTCAAACTTGATTTAGCGGGAAGATGACACATTGCGAAGTTGTGATGCCCTGAACTATTTCGACTCGGGGGCACCGACCTTCTCCCCACTCACCAAGCCATTGACTGCCGCCATACAAATGACTGCCAGAATCAACCACCGACGCCTCCTCCGTCGAGAGTTTCGTGGATATCTTGGGGGCAAACGCGCGTAAACAGACGGTATCTATACAGTTTGTCGGGGCGTTACGTGCATATGGTGTGGTGGTGTACGGCCGTTACATATTTCACTCCCGGTTCCCGATTGTAGTTCGTCCCGCATCTTTGTATCCTCTTGCGAGCATCGCTTTACTGCTACTATGATACTACTATCACTACTGCTACTACTACTACTCCTACTACTACTCCTACTACTACTACTACTCCTACTACTACTACTCCTACTACTACTACTACTACTACTACTACTACTACTACTACTACTACTACTACTACTACTACTACTACTACTACTACTACTACTACCACTACCAATATGGTACGGTATCTTCCAGACGTGTTCTTTCGGGAGGAACGCAAGGCCAAATCAGAGTACAGGCGAGTGAGCTGGAGTTGAGCGCTTGACGGTTCCTTCTTGTGTTGCGAAGGGTCCTCATTCAGAGCGCCCCGACAGATCCCAGCCCCCTTTTTTAGTACTAGCTAGTACGTATGTCCGACCGTAATAAACGAACTTCCACTGGCCTGGTTGCCCTTGAAACCCTTCCAGATCTAGGTGCTACACCCACGGCAACGAAGCATTCGGGGGGCATTGGGGGAGGCGATGGAAGCCATACAGAAAGCCTTAAATAAAACTGCATAGTAAACGTAGAAGCTACGCAACGGCTGGCGTCTGCATGTGTTATATCTACCGTATGTTGTAGTTTTTTCGTGTATGTAACAAAATCCATCCAAGAGATTCGAGGGTACGGGGGGAAGCTTGCCTCTGGTTGTTTACGTTTGGATACCAAGACAGTGCCGAAAAGGTATTGGTCTTTGGACTGTAACTTCTTCTGACCGTACCTCCTTCTGACTAGTGTAATGATAGGGGGTATGTACTATATACCCCCATTTTCAGCAGCGAGTGGCTCTGTACCTTACTAAAACAAACTAAAAATGTTGTATTGGTGCAGCGTCACAAACAACGTCCTGACGGTGCAGGTTATTTACACAAAAAAAACTAAACAGTTAACATGGCAAATACAAACAGTAGTCACTCGGTCGAAAGGCTCTGGGCAACTGGAACACAACTAACCTCTAAACATATGACCGCCCTTACCCTGGCGCCCACCGGTCTGGCGTCCTAATTGTCCCGCCTCAGGTCGCTTGGCCAATTGACGAACGCCGGCCGAAGAAGTATTCGCTGCTGTGGCAGCCACAGTAGCCGTCCTTCAGGGACGGACGCGGCGGAATATTGCCAACACTCCGCGAGCGAGTGCGTGTTTGATCGCAAAAGACCACTGCTGCGGACGGTACTGGAGGATGGTCCACACGTCTCCTCGTCAGGGCCTGAACAACACAGGAAGCTCGCACAGACGCAGGTGTAATACCCCCATCAGTGTCATCTCCAGCGGCAATTGTCGCTTCATTTTGCCGCACGCTCTGGCTCACGGAGTGTTGGTACGCCGGCCTATTCGTCTTCTTGTGCAAGGTTTCACGCCCAAGGTGGAAGGGGCGCCTGCCTATCAGACCATACTGCGACCTACTCTGCTGGTGGTAGTAGTGGCTGACGGCTACGCGTTCCCTGCGCCGAGACTGGACGCGAACAACTTGCACAAGTAGACGGAGTTTCCTGCGTGCCAATAGTTCGCGGGTCAGCGCGTGCCCAGGATAAAAGCACTCACGCTGCCGCTGGATTTAAAAGCGGATAACCTCACGTTCCCTTTTCATGGCCTCAACGCCAATAACGGCTTGAGCAAGGTGAATCAGCCGACGCACGTAGCTCCCCAATACCGCCAGGAGCAGTGCGCCTCCGTTATTCTGCACCCGCTGGGCCGCGGAGAGTTTGGCACGCCAGGGTTTCCGTCTCTTTGCGGAATGTTGTAGTACAATGTCGGAGAAGGGGGCGCGTGGTCATCCACCATTACCACCAGTGGAAGCGTGAAGAAAAACTTAAACACGATGCTGCTGGCGGTAGTGAAGGGCGGCCGCGCGCCCGCTTCTCTGAGGTTGAACTGCAACGATCAAGCAAGAAGGCAGAGAAGATGGCGTAATAACAGTCCCCGAGACCACCCATGCCAAACTCACACTGCTGCTGGAGGTAGTGGGCGACGCTCGCGCATTGTCTCTTGAAGATGGTGAACACCACAACGAACGTGCGCAAGGTTAACGGCACTGGCGCACTAGCCCCCGCGACCCAGCATATGCATCATCGGAGCTGCACGCTTTGGCTGGCGCTAATGAAGGATTGACACGCTTGCCCTCCTCGAGGCCTGTCCACCATGCCTTCGCCAGAACGTGCTGCAGCACACGCGCACATGACGGGCGAGCACATAAACCACCCACCCCCCCATTGACGACCGGTCATCTCGTGCTGCAGGTTGCTTGACGAGCTCTTTCACCAGAGATACATAGCCGGCCATGGTTGTCGCAGGCCGTGATAAACCCTTGATCAACACGTCGGCTTTCCCGCTTTAAATACCTGCATCGAATAGCGTCCCGACTAATTAGGCAGGCACAACGGATGAAGTAGCTGCAACGGCGCAGGGACACCCCTCCCTGTACGCATGTCCCGGTTTAGGTCGAACGTATCGGCACCATTGTGCAGGCAATTGGACAGCTGCCTCACACACGAGGAAACCGCGACCCCTTGTTTCGCCTTTATCACGTCGTAAGTGATTCGCTCTTCCGGTTACCTGGGGGCGCCATAGGATGCGAGCACCAATAATATAGTGCATAATCTCCACACGAAGTTACTCTAGTGTTAGTCGAGATTAGGGACACTCCCTGCTTCGGAGAGTGGGACCGGTGTCCTGACCGGGGGGTAGTCGTATATCACCTGAAAGACAACTGGATATGTGGGGAGGTTATGCCATATGTTGAAAGGACCCTGCTTCTGGTGGCGCCCGCCAAAAGTCAAACGAAGCTGAGGCGTGCGACCTGGGGAAGGCGCGGGAAGATGGGGCGTTATCGTCGCATGGGATATCGTATTCGACTCATCCCACGGTAGGGGCGCAGCAGATTTTTCTGAGCTCCTCACATGAGGAGCTCAATGTCTCACCCGAAACATGATTTCGTAAACATTTGTTCGCGCAAGCCGACCAAACCTTTCAATGCGGTAGTCCAAAAACAAACATATCAGTACTATAATAATGGTATCCGGTGGTTACTCGCGTGAGGAGCTCAGCCGGTCAGAAAATATTGAGCCAGAAAGTGGCACCCCTACCGTGGGATTGCTCATTCCAATATCCGGGACAATAGTAAGTGTGATCATCCTTGGCCGGAAAAGGGCCAAACAGGGAGGAAGAGGCCACCCATGTAAGCGAGGCGGTCCAAGCGGCTTGAGCCGTTGTACCTGCTGAATTATCGCGGAAGCCCCGTGGCGTTCTCCTTAAAACTGTGGGCGCAGAGCTGGATCTCACTTGAACCAAGCAGGGAAGGGAGAGGCATCGTTGGCTGCGTGGCGTATTTCGGGCCAAATACACGACGCTGTTGTGCCCGCCGTATGGCCACGGTCTCGCATTGGGCGACAACACCGCCTCTTCCGGCACATTTCTCACGCCGTAAGCCTTAGGCTCTTCTAACGTCTGGCAAATACCTTTTTCCCTTGACTAGTGTCAACATAAACCATCATTTCTACACCGATTCGATATCTGCCTTTACTCGATATACGATCTACCCCTGATAAGTCTGGAAATGTCGTGAGTATGAAGAACACTAACCCTTTTGTACATCGGAGCGAGAAGCGATGCCCGGTGGATCTCCTATAGACACCGTGGGGGGAGCATAATGGAAACAAACCCCACCCAGGCCTAGTATGTTGTGGTCACTGTCATCGTGCATGATGTGGGGTGCTTTATATCGGTTTTCTCCTGATTCCCGGCGCACAATAATAATAACAATAATAATAATAATAACATAAATCCCCCCGGAGGGCGTCCGGCGTTGACTTCAGTGCCCCCTGGACCACCGTTATCATCTCCCAGGAGTGTTTCTTTTGTGGGGTCGTTTGCTAGGTTTGTACTACCTCTTGATGAACGCGTACTCCCACACGAGGTGGCAGCGACGAAACAACGGCAACCAACAACTAACGACACCTATCATAGCGCCGGTCAACGATAAGCGATTCAGGTAGAGAGAGGCCTGGTGGCACCAGGAATATATGATGGCGATGGGAACCAATATCCAACAACAATCATACGGCCCACTGCTATCTACCATCCCACAACGCACACAAGTTGACGACAATTACACATGTCATTATGTGTACTTAAAATATTAGACAGCTATGTGTAGTCTTAATTAATTATTATGCTGGTGAAAACAAGTGTTCTACCGCTGCTGCTGATGTTTGTGTTCAGCTCTCTCGTACCACTGTAAATGTAGCGGGCCCCGCTCGTCGTACTTCCGAAGAGGTGCCGACTGCCGGATGTCGCTAAACTGCCTTGTGTGATGATGTGGCGATGAGAGATGGGTATGCTTCATTTCAAGCGGGTGGTCTGTAGGTAGTTGGGGATTTGTGACCAGAGCTTGGGGTTGAATAATAAAGAGGAATTACCGCCGCGAACACCGGGTGTGATTGGTGCCGGGTCAGCCTTAATCACACCCGGTGTCCGTGCCGGTTCTTCACCATTTTGATAGGAAATCCAAGCTGTGGTAAAGTACCACGACTGCCTGTGCTGACGATGCAGAAATGCCGCAATGTGAAACTAACCACACACAGACGAACGCACACACACGTGATCAACCGATGACTAGATCGGGCCTTTGACAACAACACCGCACGCAATCCCTAGTGTTGTCGAGGAGAACGTCATATCTACATTATATAATACATACGTACGTAGACGGGGCCCTGTGATCACTACTACTGCTATATATATATATAGCTCGATCATAACTGGGCACCCGCGCCTGCGGCACACAGTGGGTGTGTAGTGGCTCGCGTGTGTCCATGAAGTACTGTGCGGTAAGAACTGTCTTTTCTTCGGCTGACTTGAATCATCATGGAAATAACCAGGATTGTGCGGCTCGATGCACACGTACGATCACTGCTGCTTTTTACTTGTTGTTGCGCTGACGATGATATCGAGCGGAAGGTCTCATAACCTACTGAAGACATGATACGAGCAAGCACAAGTAGTCGAGGAGCATAAACGCGCTTAGACCGTCGCACGACAAACACCAAGGCCGGTACAGAAGGGGAAACGGGGGCAGGGCGGGCTGCTATATCATCCCAGGTCTCGTAAAACCTAAAGGACGGAGCAATGGAATTAACACAGAGATGATGGGTTGAGAAATATCACACAGATTTGAGTCGCCTCTAAATACGAGCGTTTCTGCTGACAGCTTCCAAGGCGTCGCATTGCTCTGTGCCACTGACCTCGGGAAGAGAATTCCAGTAAGGTAATGCCTGCTCTGTCCTCTTGACCAACAAACAGACATCACCGCACCTGGGGCGTCTTGTGCTAACAGTTGACATAGTTATACCTGAAAACTCCTTGCAAAGTAGTACACCGTGTATCAACGCCAGTAACACGCACTGCAAAAACGAGCTATGCTCAGTTGCACACACCTGGTTTGAGGTCGACCGCTCCATCTTAGTTGGAGTCAATGACGCCTTGGCAACTACGATATTAGCTGATGGTGGAGTGCACGACGCGATTTTATAACCGGACGCTTGCTCTGGTACCCCTCCAGCCCCTGAAACGCACAACCACGCGGTGGACACGCCGCAGACACGTCGTATACATACGCGGGTAGGACAGTGACGTTCTGACACCAGAGGAGGCCACAGCACGATAGGGCAGGAGCATGATGCAAGTGCTCGCAAAATCAACACGACCGTTCACGGGGTAAGGACGTGTCGCGCGAAAATACTGAGTAAGGAAGGGTGCTAAAGCTCGGCGAGCCAGCTCGTCCTGGATTACGAAGGCACGCTATTGTCGGCAATGGTGGCTGGCAGCCACCCGTGCCCTCCTCCCATATTGGAAGGGGCCGATTCGCGCAAGCAAATATTGACGCCAGCCTACGAACACCCTACGCGCCAGTGCATACAGGATATCTAAACAATGTTGCCACTGGTCGTACAGGCGCATGGCCACGCGATTACTCCTCAGGGCCACAACGCGTCGAGTAATCTGCCCAAGGAGGAGAGATGCTGACGTACCTATATCCCCCGAGCCAGAGCGTGGAGGGTATACATAATATAAACGCCTGCTATGCTATTGCTGGGCGTACTAGCAGGTGGCCACGTACCATCTCATCACAGATGTAACGCCAAAGGACGACTTGCGCTAGGCGAAGAGAAAACGCGGGGGACGTCTTTTATGGAACCTCCCGCGGCACACGAGGAAAAAACGAGCAAGATTGCACTTGTCGTAGTTGTGTGCCGCAGAAGCACCCCGAAACGATATCGCGGGCGTCTTCACCTTGCGCAAGTCGTCTGTTTCATGCAGACCCTGAGGAGACGACGCGTTTCCACCCGCCAAGCCAATAATGTCAACAAGAAAACCAGTACCACAGAGTGTATTATCTACACCTGTATGCAAACGGTTTGAAGCATTAAGGCCCCCTACCCCACGTTGATCGGCGTTGTTTTGATGCCCAGGTTTGCATTCGAGGTTTTCATCGAAGACGCCATGCTCGAACCGATGTACGGCACCGGTGCCTCCGCCGTTGTAATATACGACCGAGCGGGGGACATTGGTCACGGACAATAACATAATATTATCCACAAGGGCACAAAACGCGAGTTAAGAAGTGCATGTGACGCAAAGACTACCGGACCCATTGGCGAGGGCCAGAGGGGCCTGGAACTGTCGTGAAACCACAAATTTAGTCGTTCCATCTGTACTAAGCGCTCGGCGGGAAAAGCATCGGTGATTGCGTCTGGGAGCCAGTTGTATGTCGGCCTTCGTGGACGTGGCCAGTAGGTAGCAGGTCAATGTCCCAGCCTCGAAACAACTCACGGCTTCAGATCTTGGCAGTGCGTCATCTGCACTCCAAGCCAAGTGTGACATCCCCATCCAGAGTCTACAGGCGGCGATATTATAATGCGTCTCCTGACATGCAAGAACGCCAGAAGACGTATTATAGTCTAGCCGTCTGTAGACTCTAAGCGGCGATGTCACACTTGATGTTGCGAGATGAGGACATATTGCCAAATTATGACGCCCTGAGAATATTCGGTGCGGGGGCATCAGCCAACAACCCACCGACCACGCCAATTAAGGCCGTCATACACATGACTGCCCAAAGCAACCACCGATGTTTCTCCCGTCGAGCGTCTCGGTTAAACCTTGGAACAAACGCGCGTACACAGACGATGTCTAAACAGTTTGTGGGGGCGTTACGTGAATAGAGTGCTGTGGTGTACAGCCGTTGCATATTTCACTCCTGGTTACCGATTGTATGTCGTCCCGCATCTTTGCATCCTGTTGCGAGCATCGCTTTGTTCCTACTACTGCTACTGTGATACTACTACTACTACTACTACTACTACTACCACTACTACTACTGCTACTACTACTACTACTACCACTACTACTACTGCTACTACTATTAGTACTGCTGTTAGTGCTACTTCTACCAAAATGGTATGGTATCGACCCGACGTGCTCTTTCCAGAGGAAACGCAAGGCGAAGACAGAGTACAGGCGAGAGAGGGAGTTGCACACTTCATTTTTTTTTCTTGTATCGTGGAAAATCCTCTTTCAGAGCACCCCTATATATTCCAGCTCACCTTCTTTGTACTAGTACTTCTGTCCGACCGTAAGAAACAAACTACCACCGGCTAGGGTGCCCTTGAAACCCTTCGAAGTCTAGTTGTTACGCCCACGGCAACGAAGCGTTTGACGGGCATGGAGGGAGGCGAGGGAGGGCAGGCAGAAAGCTTGGATACAAATGCACAATAAACGTAGGAGCTACGCAACGTCTGGCGTCTACATTCGTTGTGCCTACCATATGTTGTATTTCCGTGTATGTAACAACATACATGCAAGAGATTCGAGGGCATGGGGGGTAGCTTGCCTTTGTTGTCTTACGTTCGAGTATCAAGACGAGTGCCGTATTTTGTTTTGTTTTTTTACTCTACCTTCTTCTGACTAGGGGGGTGTGTACAATATACCCCCGCTTTCACCACCGAATTGATGACACACGGGCGATATGGCTCTGCACCGTACTCCAAACCTGAAAATGTAGTATTGGCGCAGCATCACAAACAACGTCATGACGGTGCAGGTCATTTACACCAACAATCCTAAAGACTCAAGATTGCAAAGAAAAATAGTGGGCACTCGGTCGAGAGGCTCTGGGCAACTGACACAAAACTTACCCCTAAACATACGACGCGCCTACCATGGCGCTCACCGGTCTGGCATCTCAATTATCCCGCCTCATGCCGCTTGGCCTATCGACGAACGGCGTCCCAGTACGTATGCGCTGGTGCGACAGCCAAAGTCACAGTTCTTGAGCGACGGACGCAGAAGAGTCATTATCAACAATCCGCGAGCGAGTGCGTGCCTGGTCGCGAACGCCCACTGCTGCGGACGGTACTGGCGGATGGTCCACGCGTCTCCTATCTACCTCCTGAACGCACAAGCAATTTGCACAAGGTGCAGCCGCCGGCATATACTCGCCAGTGTCCTCACCAGTAGCAATGTTTGCTTCTTGATGCCGCACGACCTGGCTCACGGAGTGTTGGTACGCCGGCCTATTCGTCTTCTTGCGCAAGTTTTCAAACCCAACGTGGAAGGGGTGCCTGCCCCTATCAGGCCATACTGCGAGCTACCCTGCTGCTGGTGGTAGTGGCTGACTGCTACGCGTTCCCTGCGCCGAGACTGGACGCTAACAACTTTCACAAGTAGACGATGTCTCCTACGTGCCAGCAGTCCGCGGGTCAGCGTGTGTCCAGGATGAAAAACACGCACGCTGCCGTTGGATGTTTAGGCGGATAACCTCGCGTCCCCTTCTCATGGCCTGAACGCCAATAACGGCTTGGGCAAGGTGAAGGAGCCCACGCACGTTGCTCGCCAATACCGCCAGGAGCAGTGCTCCTCCGTTATTTTGCACCCGCCGGCCCGCGGCGAGTTTGTCACGCCAGCGTCTCCGTCCCCCTGCGAAATGTTGTATTACAATGTTGGAGAAGGGGACGCGTGATCATCCACCATTACCGCCAGCGGCAGCGTGAAGGAAAGCTAAAGCACGATGCTACTGGCGGTAGTGAAGGGCGGCCGCGCGCCCGCTTCGCTGAGGTTGAACTACAACGATCGAGCAAGAAAACGGAGACGATGGCGTACTAACAGTCCCCGAGACAACGCATGTCAACCTCACGCTGCTGCTGCTGCTGCAGCTAGCGGGAGACGTTCACGCATCGTCTCGTGAAGGTGGTGCACGCCTCAACCAACGTGCGCAAGGAGAATGGCACTAGCGCACTAACGCCCACGACCCAGCATATGCATCATCGGAGCTGCACGCTTTGGCTGCCGGTAGTGAAGGATTGACACGCTTGCTCTCCTCGAGGCCTGCCCACCATGCCTTCGCTAGAACGTGCTGCAGCACACGCGCACATGACGGGCGAGCATCTAAACCACCCCCCCCCCCATTGACGACCGGTCATCTCGTGCTGCAGGTTTCTTGACGGCCTCTTTAACCAGAGATACATAACCGGAGATGGTGGGTGCAGGCCGTGATAAACCCTTGCTACACACGTCGGCTTTCCCGCTTCAAAGACCTGCATCGAATAGCGTCTCGAATATTTAGGCAGGCACAACGGATGAAGTCGCTGCAGCTATGCAGGGACGCCCCTCCGTTTACGTGTGTCCCGGTTTAGGCCAAAGGTAATGGCACCATTGTGCAGGAAATTGGACAGCCGTTTCACATACATTGAAACCGCGACCCCTTGTTTCGCCTTTATCACGTCGTGAGTGATTAGTTCTTCCGGTTACCTGCGGGCGCCATCGGACGCGGACGCCAATAATATAGTGAATAATCTCCACACGGATTCACTCTAATGGTAGTTGAGATTAGGGATACTCCCTGCTTCGAAGAGTGGGGCTGGCTTCCTGATCGGGGCGTAGTCGTATCTCACCTTAACGACGATTGGATATGTGGGGAGGCTATTCCCTCTGTTGAAAGGACCCTGCTTCCGGTGGCGCCCGCCAGAAGCCAAACGAAACTGAGGCGTGTGACCTGGGGAAGGCGCGGGAAGATGGGGTCGTTGTCGTCGCATGCGATATCGTATCCCAATATCCGGCACAACACTGTTATTATCCCTGGCCGGAAAGTTCTTAACAGGGAGGAAGAGAGTGCCCATCCCTACGACGCGGTCCAAGCGTCCTCCGCCATTGTACCTGCTAAAATATCGCGGAAGACCCGTGGCGTTCTCCACATTACTACGGGCGCCGATGCGGATCTCGCTTGAACCACGCAGGGAAGAGAAGGTCATCGTTGGCTGCTTGAGGGTATTCCGGCCAGCATACATGACGCTGTTGTGCCCGCCGTATGACTCCGGTCTCGCATTCGGGGACAACGCTGCCTCTTCCGGCCCCTTTCCCACGCCGTACGCCTTAGGTTCTTCCAACGTCTGGCAAACACCGTTTAGCCTTGACTAGTATCAACATAAGCCATCGTTTCTACACCGATTCGATATGTACCTTTACTTGAGATACGGGCTATCCTTGCTCAGTCTGGAAATATGGTGAGTATGGAGAACACGAACCTTGTTGTACATCGAGCGAGAAGCGATGCCCGGTGGAACTCCTATAGACATCGTGGAGGGGTAAATTATGAAAACAAACCCCACCCAGGCCTAGTCTGTTGCGGTCGCTGTTATCGTGCATGATGTGGGGTGCTTTATATTGTTTTTCTCCCGATTCCCGGCGCACAATAATAATAATAAAATGCCCCCCCGGGGGCGTCCGTTGTTGAATGTTTTGCCCCCTGGACCACCGTTATCATCTCCAATGAGGCTATGTATTGCTGCATCTTTTGCAACGTTTCTACTACCTTTTGACTAACGCGTACGCCAAAAACGAGGTGGCAGCGACTAAACAACGGCAGCCAACAACAAACAACAACTATGAAAGCGCCGGTCAACGATAAGCCGATGGAGGCAGACAGAGGCTGGGGGACACAAGGACTAGATGATGGTGAGGGGAAACCATACCCAACAACAACCATATTTTCCACTGCTATCTACCATCCCACAACGCACACAAGTTGACGACAGCTACACATGTCAATCTGTGTACATAAAATCCTACACAGTTATGTGCCGTCTCAATTACTCATTATGCTGGTAAAAACAAGTATTCTATCGCTGCTGCTGATGTTTGTGTTCAGCTCTCTCGTTCCACTGTAATTGTAGCGGGCCCTGCTCGTCGTACTCCCGATGAGGTGCGGAATGACGGATATCGTTGCGCTGCCTTGTGTTATGATGTGACGATGTGAGATGGGTCTGTTTCATTTCCAGCGGATGATCTGCAGGTAGTTGTGGGTTTGTGACCAGAGCTTGGGGTTCTGCTATAAAAGGGAGGAAGAACCGCCGCAAACACCGGGTGTAATTGGTGATGGGTCAGCATTAATAGCACCCTGTGTCCGTGTCGGTTATTTGTCATTTTTATAGAGAACCCAAGCTGTGGTAAAACACCACGACTGCCTGTGCTGACGGGTATACGATATGCAGAAATCCCGTAAGGTGAAAAAAACCACACACACACGAACGCACACGCACGTGATCAACTGACGGTTTGGGCGGGCCTTTGACAACAACACCGCACACAATCCCTGGTGTCCTCGAGGAGCACGTCATCTCTATATTATATCACACATACGTACGTAGACGAGGCCTTGTGACCACTACTACTGCTGTATGTATAGCTCGATCATAACTGAGCACACGATCACTGGGGCACACGGTGTGTGTATAGTGGCTCGTGTGTTTCACTCAAATACAGTGCGGTATGAACTGTCTTTTCTTGGGATCACTTGAACCAGCATGGTAGTACCCGGGATTGTGGGGCTCTAGGTACACGTACGATCACTGCTGCTTGCTACTTGTTGTAGCGCTGACGATGCTATTGAGCGGACGATATTTTACGCTACTGAAGACATTATATGAGCAAGCACAACTATTAATAGTCGACGAGGATAAATGCGCTTATCCCATCGAGAGACGAACACCAAGGCGTGTACAGTAGAGGGAACGGGGGCAGGGCGGGCTGCTATATAATTTCAGACCTGGTGAAACCTAGAGGAAAGCACGGAGGTAACGATATAACACAGTGGTGATGAGTCGAAAAACACCACACACCTTTTAGTCGCCCCTGGACACAAGCGTAGCTTCCAAGGCGTGGCATCACTATGTGTCACTGACGTCGGGAAGAGAATTCCACTAGGGTAATGCCTGCTCTATGCTCTTGATAAACACACAGACATCACCTCACCCGGAGAGTCTTGTTATAACAGTTCACATACCTGTATCTGGAAACTCCTTGCAAATTAGTACACCGTATCTCAACGACAATAAAACGCACTGCAGATTGATCTATGCTCAGTTGCACCAACCTGGTTTGAGGTCGACAGCTCCATCTTGATTGGAGTCAATGATGCCTTGGGAACTACGATCTTAGCTGATGGTGGAGTGCACGACGCGATTCTGTACCCGGACGCCTGCCCTGGTGCCCCTCCAGCCGCCCCTGAAAGGCGCAGCCACGCGGTGGACACGCCGTAGACACGCCGTATGCACACGCGGATAGAACAGTGGCGTTCTGACACCTGAGGAGGCCACGGCACGATAGGGCAGGAGCATGATGCAAGTGCTCGCAAGCTTAACACCACCGTTCACGGGGTAAGGACGTGTCGTGCTATAATACTGGGTAAGGAAGCGTACTACAGCTCGGCGAGCCAGCTCGTCCTGGATTACGAAGGCACGCTATTGTGGGGAATGGTGGCTGGCAGCGACGCGTGCCCTCCTCCCAGATTGGAAGGGACCGATGTGCGCAAGAAAATAGTGACGCCAGCCTACTAACACCCTACGTGCCAGTGCAAACAGGATAACTAAGCAACGTTGCTGCTGGTCACACAGGCGGACGGCCACGCGTCATCTTCTCGAGGGCTCAATGCCTTGAACAACTTGCCCAAGGAGGATATATGGTGACGTACCAACATCTCCTGAGCCAGTGCGTGGGGGGCATAAAAGCTGTAAACACCTGCTATGATATTGCTGGCTGTACTAGCGAGTGGCGACGTATCATCCTGTCAAAGACGTAACGCTCAGGACGGCTTGCTCCAGATGAATGCGACGGGGACGTCTTCGATAGAACCTCCCGCGGCACACGAGGAAGAGAAGAGCAAGCTCTCACCTGTCGTGCTTGTGTGCCACAGACTCTTCCCGAAGATGCATCGCGGGCGTCTTCCCCTTGCGCAAGTCATCTGTTTCTTTCAGACCCGGAAGAGAGGACGCGTGTCCATCCGCCAAGCCAGCAATATCAACATGGATACCAGTACTACAGAGTATAATTTCTTCAACTGTATGAAAACTGTTTGAACGTGAACCCCACCTTCGTCGGCGTAGCTATGACGCCCGGGTTTGCATTCCAGGACGCCATACTCCAACCGATGTTCTGCACCGGTGCTCCCGCCGCTGTCATATACAAGTGAGCGGTAGACATCGGTCACGGACAAGAACATAATAGAATCTCCAAGGACACAGCACACGAGTGGAGAAGTGCATGTGATTCAAAGACTCTCAGAGCCATTGGCGACGGCCTGGGGGGCCTGGCACTGTCGTGAAACCACCAATATATACGTTCTGGCTGTATTAAGCGCTCGGCGGGGGAAGTGTCGCTTTTTGAAGTATGTCCTCAGTTGTATGGCGGTCGTCTTTGGCGTGGTCGGTACGGACCAGGTCGACTGCGCCGCACAGAATTACCTCAGGGCATCAGACCTTGGCAATGCGTCATTTGCCCTCAAAGACAAGTGTGACATCACCGTCCAGAGTCTACATGCGCCGAGAATAGAATGCGTCTTCTCGGCGAGGAAACGCTCTCTATTCTCGTCGTCTGTTGATCCTGGACGGCGATGTTACAATTGGTGATAAGAGCAGATTACGCATTGCCAAATTATGATGCCCTCAGTTCATTCGACGGGGGGGCATCGACCGGCTCACCACCGACCAACCCCAACAAAAGCCCCCATCCAAATAACTGCCAGAAGCAACCATCGTCGCTTCCCCCGCTGAGCGTCGTGGTTAGCTCCTGGGATCACATGCGTGCACACAGACGATATTTAGACACTCTCTATGGGCGTTACGTGTATATGGTGTGATGGTGTACGGTCGTTGCATATTTCACTCCCGGTTACCGATTGTATTTTGTCCCGCATCTTTACATTATGTTGCGCTCATCGCTATTCTTCTACTACTGCTACTATGGGACTACTGTTACTAATACTACTTTTAGTACTTCTACTACTACTACTATGATAATACTACAGTAACACTACTACTACTACTACTACTACTACTACTACTACTACTACTACTACTACTACTACTACTACTACTACTACTACTACTACTACTACTACTACTACTACTACTACTACTACTACTACTACTACTACTACTACTACTACTACTACTACTACTACTACTACTACTACTACTACTACTACTACTACTACTACTACTACTACTACTATTACTACTACTACTACTACTACTACTACTACTACTACTACTACTACTACTACTACTACTACTACTACTACTACTACTACTACTACTACTACTACTACTACTACTACTACTACTACTACTACTACTACTACTACTACTACTACTACTACTACTACTACTACTACTACTACTACTACTACTACTACTACTACTACAGTACTACTACTACTACTACTACTACTACTACTACTACTACTACAGTACTACTACTACTACTACTACTACTACTACTACTACCAATATGGTATGGTATCATCCCGACGTGCTCGTTCGGGAGGAAACGCAAGGCGAGGACAGAACACAGGCGAGTGAGCGGGAATTGTACGCTCGACGATTCCTTCTTGGACTGCGGAGAATCCTGTTTCAAAGCGCCCCGACAGATTCCAGCCCCCTTTTGTAGCACTAGTACTCATGTCCGACCGTACCAAACATTCTTCCACAGGCCTGGGTACCCCTGAAAACCTTCGATGCCTAGTTTTTACGCCCACGGCAACGGAGTATTCGGCTGGCATCGAGGGAGGCGAGGGAGGGCATACAGCAAGCTTGAATACTAATGAACATCTAACGTAGACGCTATTCAACGGCTGGCGTCTATATGTGTTATACCTACCATATGTTGTGTATCCGTTTATATAACAACATACATCCAGGAGATTCGATGGCGTGGGGGGAAACTTGGCTTTGGTGTTTCAAGTTCGGGCATCACGACCAGTGCCGGTAAGGTAGGATGCGACATATCGGACGCCGTGACCAAAGCTTCACCGTACGCAAAAATGACGCGGTCGAGCGCGCCGCCCCCGTGCACCCACCCAACGTATGTCGTAATCGTATGTTAGTCAAGTCCGCAAGCCTTGCTATTATTGATATACGTTAACCTTGGGTTGACTGACCTTGTTCTCTAGCCGACGTTATGCTGCACCCACTGTCGCTTGTACTTTCTTTGGCCCTATGCTTATGCCATACATCTTGGCTCACTGGCGAGTGGTATCACCCGAAGCAATCACCGCGGTGGCAGCCACAAAACCCCCTTATTGCGATTTTAGGGCGTTGCGTTCCACGCTCCCGTGACCGAGCGTGTCCAGATGAAGTTCAGCGTGGTGCTGTCGACGATATCTAGCTGCGGACGGTCAAATCTCCCCTCCACAGGTAGCGGAAACTACGAGCAAAGCTTCGCCTTGTCGTGGGTATCTCGGATCTCCAACTTACCGTGAACGAGAGGGTCCAGAACACGCCCTCCGCGATGCTACCAACGATACGATTGCGCCGTCGTTTCACACACCCCCTTTATCACAGTGCCCTGCAGACTCTCGTGTGGTTTGCTCCGCGACATAAATACGAGCACGAAACTTGTAAGCGCATACGCCACAAGGTCAACCCACGAGAGCACAAAGGGGATCGCGTTAAGACTTTTGACTGGAACTACATAGACGAATATGAAGGCGGCGACAGCGACCGCTATTTGAATAGCACGCCAAATTACACCCTCAAGCTGCCCGTGCTCCATGGCGCCGTCTAAACCACAGATATGCATGGCAGTCGAATACCCTGGAACCGTGCAGGGAGCCGCGGCCCCTTTGTAAGTCAGGTATGTCTAGCAAGATGCTGTCGTTGTCAGCGCTCCCGACACCCATCTCCCGTCATGATTCTCGTCACTAGCGATGGTCGTTAACCCTGCCAGCCCGCGGTGTTCCCTCGTGGGAAGCCTTGATGTTGCATTGGCCTTGTGACCAGAAGGCCCACGAACAGAAGAGCTCACACACTGGGGAA
Organism: Saccharina japonica; assembly: GCA_008828725.1. NCBI lineage: Eukaryota > Phaeophyceae > Laminariales > Laminariaceae > Saccharina > Saccharina japonica. The sequence continues at coordinate 511,449 of MEHQ01002813.1, forward strand.
GAGAAAGCCGCTCCCTGCGTGGTTCCAGTGTGTTCGTATGTCATACCTAACGACATCTCAAACGATTCATGGGTCGATGGACTCGTTTGCGGGGACTTCGTATTGTTTTGCCAGGAGCTACCGTCGCCAAGTTGCTTGGGTCAAAGGCTATACGTAAACCCCACCAGCGCGAGCTGTGCACTTGTGGGTACCCGTGCGGCGCATTTGCCTCATATCTTTGACATAATTATGCCAAACGAAGCACCAGAAGCGCACTACTCAGACTCGGGGGGTTCACGTCAAGCGACCGACACTAGCCACATGCTCCGATATGGCCGGCAAAGGTGTTAACGGTGATAGCTCTTTGATCGTAATATCAAATTCCCCGCTCAAGAGACACAGGGCCGATAGCTCCCTCCAAACGGTGACAGGCACGACCGAATGTACTCGAACCGCGCAGCGAGGGTCGTTTGGTTTAGCCATGCGTGGCCTTTTGCCGGGTAATGACAATTACACCGGAAGCCCCTCCATAATCTCACAGCGGTGCTCACATCGATTATTTGTACTGGATATGTTGAGTGCACGCTATCGCATTCCTTGATTCGATTGTCGACCGGGACCTTCAACCGTAGCGTTCGGCAGTTCTGAGAGGTCGTCTTTCCAGGTAGTGTCACCTTGTCGTCTGTCGGTGGTGCGATATACGGACTCTGGACCCCATCTCCCACATCACAGTTCAAGAAACGTCTGCCAACACCAACTCCTTAAACAATATAGGCGGGTCGCCCGCGACTGAGGCCTTACCGGGAACGTCCGAGCTAGACATGGTCAACAATGCAACAGCGACGATTGGTGGTTTTACGAGGTGTGACAACCTGGCCGAGGACACACCACGACATACGTCTAGCTGTGAATACGTATACTGCGGCAAGCAAAGTTTGATGAAGAGTTCCGCTCTCGTATGAATGCCCACCCATCGTACATGAATAATGTTACGTAAACCGTTGACAACATAATGTTGGACTGTGCGTTGGTTACGGGCCCAAACTCGAGTGCGATATAATCATGGAACATGATCCACATCTCAGTGTCGCCGTAGTTCCCGTGCATGCGAGAGCATCGGACTTCCCCACGGTGGCGTCCGGCATGCCGTATATTAAGGGTAGAGCACCTTCGAGCCATGGCTGGGCTAACCAAGCGTCTGTTATCGAAGCCTTGTGCTACTGCGAGACACTCAATAGGGTGGAACATATAGTTGCCTCGTGGTAACTACATATTCCGTCCTATTGGGTGTCTCACAAGCACAGCGCTTCTATAGCACACGTTTGGTCAGCCCCGTCGTGGTTCAATGGTTTTCTGCCCTCGACCGCCGGCATGACAGACGTCTCCATCAGAAAGTGTAGTGCCCACATAGACCCGAACAGGGCCGTGATACTTATATATGAATCCCGTAACACGGACAAGAGCATTTGGGCAGGCAACCATAGTATTATGGCCGTTTACATATCAGTCGTGTTGTTTATAATTGGATGGCATAAAAATGTGGACTGGGTTTTCTACTAACCATTAGTCGCTAACACATCGATAAACACATGTATCGCTGGCCGATTTAGTGTGGCCACCGCGTCCCTAAATGTGGTCAACACGTTGTTAACTATGTCGAGTGCAGGAGCTACGGTGGTAACCCTCGATATTGATTAAAGCGTGACATAATTGAAAGACAATCTGGACGGCGACAGGACAAGTCCTATTCACTGGCACGGCACCACATCCCTTGGTGCTGACAAAGAAACACCCACTCCCAGAAGTTATTCCTCGAGCTCCCTATATACAGCGAGCCTGCCCTGCAACCTAAAACCGAATGGGAAGCCGCCGATGGCGCAAAAAATACAGCAAACACCTACGGTATTACCATACCTCTCATGTATTGGTGCTGCAGCCGCCCGACGTTGTGTTCCACGGCCGCCGTTGGCCCATCTCTTCCAGACCCCTGTCTGTAGTACCCGTTGAGCGATGAACCTCGGACAGGGTCAACCACAGTGTGTAAGTGTCGTAGTTGTTGGCGTTATTCGAGAAGGAGAAGGGGTGCTTGCACATTGCGCCGACGAAAAGCCCCATACAGACTCCGCATGGGTACTTATGTGGCATTGGTACCGAGTTGCCTATTATTAGTACAAAGAGGGAATTATGTGGCATGAGTGTAGACCTCTTTTCGACCACATCTCGGTAACACTATCGCCACTGTCAGTCCCATACCCACGTTTTTAACGGTACGTGTGTTAGTATGTAACTTTCGTCAGTGAGCATTGACATGTAGATTTTGTCGGATGCCTGGTGGGCACACAACCGTGAGTGATTTGACACTTCTGGTTCACTGAACATTGCTGGATATCTCATTTCTAGACCCAGGAATAGCAAGGTAATAGCTTACTCTGCTTGATACACCTAAAGGTCAAGCCGGTGACAGCTGATTCACACCACGCCTATGCGTCTGTCCTCCTGAGCTCCCCGCTACCGGGCAATCTTGTTCCCGGTAATTGTGTCTTAGGCTTCCACTTAAACATACGGCTTATTTTAGTTGCGGCCGGAGTGTGTTTCAACACCAACGCATTCCCTACGCTTACCCCAGCAAAAACTAGTCCCGAAAGCACTGTGGTATACCATTCTTGCAGCAGCGTGCGCTGGTCCCTGGGGGGGGTCGGAGCACCAGCTAGCTGCGAGGGATGTTTGCCGTGGCTCGTGTGACTACCTCTTCATATGGCGATTTCGTGATGCCTCGTGCATTCGTGTTTCGTCCCGATATATGAAGAAGACCGTCCACGCGTTCCACAAGTACTCCCTGTAGCAATACGTTACCCTTTCAAACGAGTAGTGGCACAGGTAGTGCGTGTCGCCGGGCACCTCTGTAGGAGCCGTATTCACTGCGACGTCACAGTGAAGGCAGCCCTTAACGGGATACCAGGCGACACGCACTATGCGCGCCACTGCTCGTGTGAAACGTAAGTGTACTTCTCCAGGGAAGTATATGACGTGATAGGTGGAGGACGTTATAACTAGATCTTCTGTACATGCCTTACGTCCTTCAGAATGGTTGGCGATATACCATATGTCTATGCAGTGCGCGAGGCAGAGTAGACCGAGCTATGCAGGTAAGTCGGCTTCTTGCAGTAGCTCTCGTTAACACCTTTGATTTATCTTTGTTACTCGCTTCATCCGAAATACCGTCACAATGCGAACATGTCGCACCGCTCTGTTGAGTGCGGCGCCGCGATACCGGGAAATATTTATTACTGGCACATTTCCAGCTATTCTGAAGCATACAAGGCGTGAACCGATCTTTGAAGAAACACCGCCACGCCTCACCGCAGGAGCTCCCCGTATAAATATCTTGCCCTTTCGAACGAGCAGCGACACATATATAGGGCGTCGCCATGACACTCTTGAGGGCCCTTCTGTACTGTGACGCTTGGCAGATCGCAATATAGGCGGCCCTGAAAGATGTCACTGCCGACATGCTCTACGTGAGCGACTGAACGCGCGAAAGGGTAGGCTATTGCTACAGGAGGATTCCGCGTGGGACGAGAAGGCGTCTTGATACATGCACCTCGATTGCTTCAGAAAGGCTGACAACATGCGAGTTTGTATCTGTCATATACGCGGCAGAGCTGATAGAGGTGCGCGTATTGTTCGTTGTTCGGGTAGTCTATCGGTTGGACCGTGTTATAATAGGCACGTGTGACCGACCTCGCGTGTAGCGACTGAGTGGTGTTGGGGGAGGGAGGGGGTGAGGAAAAACTCGTGCCCTAAACTGCACACACAGGGGCCGTTAATACAGACCCATCATCTTACTGAACGGTTGAAAGGCAGTACAGAAAGCTCAGATTATCAAGTACCTATACATATATATACATATAGACCGTAAACCAAGGGCCGACCACGCGGCGACCACCTGCTCACCATGCCGGTACAAACACATCTACCCGTACAATATCAATTTAGCCCACACCCACGGCGAGAATTTCATCAACCCAAGGCTATCCGTACCTCGGCTCGTCGACGTGGTTACCAACGATGTGGAGTTCGTACAGGAAGACTCCTCCTACGTCCACCTGTATGTTTTCGCGGAGCGCGTCTCTCCAAAAGGACAGGAGCACACGCGTTCGGGGACAATCGACGAACGGCAGTTGGGGCACGGCGGGCTGTTCCACTCTTGCACCACCCCCGTTTTGCAGGTAGCTGCTGGACAAACGATGGCACTATATACCGCGGCGGTCACATGACGCCCGTCAACCCAGGAGCATTGCTGACGCGGGGCATATTGTGCTTCAGACTGGCATGGTCTCGGTACGTAAGTGCAGTATCGGGTACGACGAGATGGAACATTGAGGTGCGTGCATCAACATAGGAAGAGAACAGACACTTTGGGAACGGGCGCGGTCCGGCTGCCGATAAGTATGGTCAGCCATCCAGAGTCGATACAATAACAAAAAAGTAAAGCCCTTCCGATGTGCGCCTGACTTAGAGCGGTTGCCTGCCTCGAGCCAACTGGCTCCACTTTGACCATGGTTAACGTTCTTCCGTCTCTCGTGTGTCGGACGCCCAATTACACGCCTAACATGCGTACAGGTAAGTATGCCGGCTCGGCATGTGTGGACCCTGTAGAGTTTGGGAATTTTGGCTGTCTGACGCCCCGTGGGAAATGAAAAACGTAATGCCATTTATGAGTTCGGGCGGACTCGAACACGGTCATGTTTAGGCTTTGTCTGGAAAAAAGGGAAGTTGTACACGCTAGCCTTACCTTTGATTCATAGTAGAGCCTTCCCCAGATCAGCTTTGTTCAGTCAGGGTTCGGGGTACACAAAAGGGCACCGGTAATGCTTGGTTGAGAGCCCGTTGCTCCCCCACGATAAAGCAAAAAACACAAAAACACATCATAGCAAAACACAGCAGTGAGACGACCATCGGGGATTTTGACCTCAAACGATGGGGAGGGTTGCCATCATACGTATATATCATACTTATAATTCAACACGACAGACAACCTGATTGTCACGGGTAATAATTTGAAAAACACGGCTGTTAGAGCGCTGATACAGTGCCACGGGAAGCGTGTTCACGAGGTTTAAGCCTTCTCGAATAGGACGGGCACTCTAGGTCCTGTCTAGGCCGCGGCTCAAACAACCCCCCCCCCCTCCCGCTCATGCACGCACACCTGGCGCACCGCCCGTCGCTACTGTACCGATCCGCTAGCTATACGTTCGACTGACAACTCTTCCGAGCGTAGATACAACACACGGGGGCCTACCCGAAATGCGTTTGCTGTCGGCCGGCTTACCGAAGGTGCCATTCTATCACGGGGGTGCTGAAAGTAACGATTACACCGTACCCTCTAGCAGTATCGTATGTGTATAACGAAAACATTGACAAGTGCAGGGGACGTCAGGTACCTTTCTAATTGGAGACACCATTTTTTCCTAGTTTCCCCCAAGCCGTCTGTGCATCAACGACGTCCGAGTACGCCGAAGAGGGGTTCCCTGAAGAACAGAGCCCTGCACGCCAAACACCAGCCGCCAACATCTATATTGAAACACTGATTCCCCTGCGTAGGACTCCATTGGGCTTACTAGCCGCCATCGAGTTGGTGGTCACACAAAAGGGTTATTCCCGACGTGGGCAGCCCAGGTACTCCTGATCCAAATGCGCTGCCCCTGGCTGCACAAGGTGTGCATTTGAATCGAGGCTAGACAGACTCCCTACATCGGGAACAAGGCCCTCCCTTTGTTCCACTCGTTAACCGCTAGTATTCACACAGACGGTATACCTATTTACGGATGTGTGCTTTCGATACGTTGGGCGGCCACTAGTGTGTGACGCGCAGAGGATATCTGCTTAGCGAAGAATGCGTTCTTCAGTGGACTAGGGCGCCGCTGGTGCACATGAGCCGTGGGAAATTGGGGAGGTGGCGCATTGAATCGGGCGAAGACCTTTCCCACTTGGCGACCTGTTTCGACCCACGAGGTGCAGACATAGAATTAGGCCTCCGCGCAGGCGCTGCCGAAGTACCACGAGCAACCCTATCCCAGGCACCCCACCAGTCTTCCACAGCCACGAATCAACCAAGCCCGGCAGGAAAATTAAAGGAACTCGCTTATAGCTGGAACCAAACTCGCTTTCATACACTTGGAAGCCGCTCGTTTGCCGCCGCCTTGACCATCTCCCGGGTACCAATATAACAATATATTAAGGCATGTAGTTCGACTTGCTGTTTTATTGCGGTTTGCTTAGGGTCTGGCTGCTGTGTGGAGATATGGTGTAAGCTTATCGACAATGGTTTGCAAACATTGGCCTCCCGGAGGTGGCAAATACTTGCTCTTTGAACTTGCGTCCGATTCCAGGCAAGAGAAAACATGGCTTCGAATCGCAAACTTCGCTGATTACTTAATTTTGTGTTTTCTTTCTGCTTTTGATACCGCAGTGTACTAAAACCTATACTACCTCATTTCTTCGTTTTTGTTTTTTGCCCTGTGCGTGCTGTTACTCCATTCTTGCTGGTGAAGGCATGCCGGAGTACATGCTATGGTAAATACAGTTACCAACTGAGTAGTCAGCGGGACCCCATTGAATCGTTATGTATGGGTTACGGTGGCTACTTCGAGCTTTCAAGTTCCTGTATATCTAGCGTTTCTCTCTTTCACAGACGTACGTCGGTTTCATCTCTAGCAATCTTTATATAATTGGACGGTGGATTACAACTCAATCGACGTGACGAATATAGCGTCGACCACAAACCATAAGCCAGGGCTGCTGGCGTATAAGATGCGCACCATGCGACACCCGGACGCGAATTACGGTAAAGGTGCACCGTGTTTTTTTCTGCGGGAGGTCACTTGAGGAGCTCCATACCTCACCCAAACATTGTTTTTGGAGAAAATAAAATGCTATCCGACGAAGATGCCCACGACCTCAGTTGTAAAAATAAACAATATCGCGACGGAAGAAATAAATTCCGGCGATTTTCGGTCAAGCAGCCCCGTAATTCAGAAACCGTTTCAGATAAAAAGTGCTACCTCTACCGTAGCACGCGTCCCCGGCGAGCGTATCTATTGTGATAGCATGATCGACCTATGTCCCAGGACAGTTGAACGGGTGTGTGCTGTTTCGTGCTGCCGCCCAGCTCTACTACTGCTGCAGACGGTGATAGTATAACCATATTGACCGAATACGCTGAAATACTGTACCATTACTTTCAAGAAGTCATACGCCACCGCAAAGAGTTCTAAATTCGTTCGGAGGACATGCTGTATCAAGCTTACGGCCGATACGCTACTGGGGCAGAAAGTCCAAACATACACCCTTACTTATTTCTTCATCTACATTGTGGAGTGCCCAGCTTGGAGCAATATTGAGCGGACGACACGAGCGAGCAGAAAGGCTCCCTCATTATCCACGTGCTTGAGATATGACTCGAGCAAGCACAGCTTGACGTGTTTCGACGAGCGAAAATAGTCGCTCAGCCCGTCGAGCCACAAACACTAAGGCGCGTATACAAGTGGGAAGGGCCTTATACGAACTACCTGGTGAAATTATGACTCCATGGAAACAAGGGAGCAATGGTTGAAAAACAGAGTTGATGGGTTGTTCGAGAACAGACGAACTTAACTCCCTCATACACACTTGTGGTTTATCACAGCGTTCGAAATATGGCATCTCGAAAACGCACTCACGTCGGGACGCGACACCCACTGGCGCACTGCTTCCTCTGCGCTCCTGATCTACATATTGGCAGTACTGCATCCGGAGTGTCGTGCACCAAGAGTTACACAAGGCACTTGGAAACCATCTAGTAAGTAGTACACGCACTACAGACAGCACCATGCTCAAGTGCACACACCTTGTTTTCGACGTCGACCACCCCACCTTGGCTGGGGAAAATAGCGCCTTGCTGACTGGGGTGGGGTAGCAGATGGTGCAGTGCGCGAAACGATTCTCCGAACGATTCTCTCGCCTGCAATGTTGAAACACGAGGCGAACACGTGGCATGTATACACGGACAGGGAAAGAAACATTTTCTCTTCGCTCGGCCACTGCAAACCTGTACAGTAGTGCGACGAAAGCTCTCTTTAAACCAATAGCTAGGGTCTGAGGGGTCCGATACTGTCACGAAATGAATAGTACTGACGGTATGGGCTACAATTAGCTAAGATGGTACGAAACTGTCCCCACACATTATTGCTGTAATAGCTATGCAGGCGGAACAATACTGTAAGCGAACGTACTGGAGCTGCACTCTTGACAGGTCCATCATGCCTTACCGATAGTTTTTTAAGTCAATTGTTTAATCTCAACGCAATGCGATATATACAAGCCAGGGCCATACACCTTTCTTGTTTAGTAGTAACCCTCGAGTATGGCTTGACCGTACGTTTCCAGTGGAACCCGGTCCGGCATCTCTCGTTGCTCACGTCAGGCGCGTTTGTGCACTGGTGAACGGCGTTGCACGAAGCAATCCCTTCCATGGCGGCCGTAATCACCGCTGTTGAGCGACGGATCGTTCACCACTCCGTGAGTCAGCGCTTGCAGGATACAAAACACTCGCTGCTGCTGGCGGTACTGCGGATGACGGCGCGTCCCCCCATCAGAACCTGAACACCACGAACGACTTTGGCAAGGTGAAGGTGCCGGCGAACTAATAGGTCCGTACTTCCAGCAGAAAATATTTCTTAGTTATGCCGCACGCGCTGGCCGGCGTACCAGCATTCCCTAATCCACCGCGTGCATCATGATTAAACGCGCGCTGCTGCTCGCGTTACTGGCGGATGGTATCGCTTTTCTTCGTGACTGCCATGTGTGCCGCATACCGACTTGCGCGAGGCGAAGGCGCCGTCGCACAAAGCTCGTCATTACCGCCAGCAGCATGCTATAGTTATGTCCCACAGAATCGCTCTGAGAGCGTTGTCATGCCGGTGTCTCCGTCTCGCTGCTCACGTCGTACGCACAGTCTCGGTGGAGGGGATGTGTGGTCACCATCCAGCACCGCCAGCAGCAACGTCAAGGATAACTAAAGCACGCTGCTTGTAGCGGTAGTTGAGGGTGGCCATGCATCCCATCCTCTGAGATTGGGCGCGAACGACGTGCGCAAGAAGACGGGACGGTGACGTACCAGCACATCCCGAGAGATCGCGTGTAGGGTGAACAAAAGCAGCTGCTGCGCGCAGTACTGGCTGATTGCCACGTGACTAAACCCCCTCAGGCCCTGAACGCCAGATATGTCTTGACTTGCCCCAAGGTGGAGACGTTAGTACACGCACCCCTGAAACCCCATGCGTATACTACGACAGGTCCACGGGTCCCTTTCAGAGGGACTGCGCGCCACAAACAAGTTGCTCAAGGTAGCAATGCCCTCGAGGTCTTCGCCAAAACTCGCTTCAGCGCACGAGGATGAGAGGTTCATGCTCACGAGCGGGAAGTCTAGGATCGAGTGAACCACTCAGTCGGTGGGACTCTCATTCAATTCGTTAACCCGAGCACCCGTGTAGGATGACAAAATGGTGTTGCTGTTGCCAGTACTGGCGGATGGCAACGCCCCCCCCCGTCAGGGTCTGAACGCCACAGATGACTTGTAAAAGGTAAAAGCGTCGGCACACGCACACGCGGGACCCCGCGGGTGCATCATGGCGGCTATACATACGCGTCTGCTGGCGGTAGTGGTGGATGGCCATGCGTCCCTTCCTGAGGGCCTGCACACCGCAAACGACTTGCGGGAGGCGACAGCACCTGAGACGTCTTTGTCGGAAACGGCTGCAGCACACGAGCAAGCGAGGTGCATGCTAACAAGCGTATTGATTAGCACCGAGCGGACAACTAGGGCCGGAGGAGTTCACATCGATCTAGTTAACCCGAGCAACATGGCCCGGACATGGCGGCCGGGGGCGGCGACAACGGTACTTCCTTGCCAACAGGTCAACTTTCCCGCTGAATTGCCTTACGCGTAATGGTATCTTCCACAACTTGGCAGGAGCAACGGTGGAAGTTGAGGAAACTGCATAGAGGCAAGCGACGCCTTCAGCCCTGCATAGCCCTTTCCAAGCCAAGTGAAACAAACATCATGGAGGCGGCCACGACGCCAGTCTTACAATCGAGGACAACTTCACCTGTTCCTGCCGCGTCATGCTTCTGCTATGTGCCAATCGAGCGTGTATCAAATCCATATCAAAGGCAGAAGTTACCATGACTGCATCTGCGTGAGTTGAGATTGGAGCCACCCCCGGCTCAAACCATAGAGGCCGGTGTCATGAGCGAGGGGTGGCTCATATATCAAGTAAACAGCGAGTGGATCCTGGCGAGGGTGGGCGTTGGTTACCTAGATCCGCGTTCGATGGGGGATGCTAGAAGCCTGAAGCAACTAAGGCGGACGAATTGGGAAATACGTGGAAAGAGGCAGCGTTGGCCTACAACGAGAAACCGGAAGAACATGGCCGCTACGGTAGTAACACTACCCTTGGCTTGGCCTGCAACAAGCCACGCAGAAGACAAGGAGCCACTCTTTCTTTCTCGGCTCCAGCTATTTCGGTGAAGTCGCCGCCGCACTAAACTCTCGAGACGCATCACATGCGCCGTGACAGCTGCACACTTCTGCGTGCGGCAGTATTGGATGCCCACGCGTCCCCTCCCAGATTGTCAATACAAATTATGTTGCGTACTTGTCGTGGTTGTGGCGCTTGTCAAAAACATCCGCGCCCAATGGCGTCCGCCAGAAGCTTGAAGCACCCGGGGCGGACGACACGGGAAATGCGAGGGAAGAGGCAGTGTTGGTGTCATATGCAAGAACGCCGCCTGATGTCAAATAAATAGTTTTGTATTCGTTGGCCAGGAAAGGGCCAAGCACGGAGGAGAGGGCCTTTGACGAAGCTGAAGTCTGGAGAATGCCACGGCATGCGAGTCCCTTCAGCGCGGACTAGAAAATAACCCTCGCTGACATCGCCTCCGGCCGCCACCTTCGGCAATGTGGCTCGAGTTCGAGATCTTCGCGTAAACCCCGCCAGCACGAGGTGTCTGCTCGTTGGTTGCCTTGCGACTTGTAGGCTTGCACTAATCGTGATCGCATGCTGGAGCAGGCTTCGGCAAATACGGCGCTGGCGTCGTCACGTTGCGCAAGTCATTTGTGACCTATAGTCCCAGAAGAGGGGACGGTTGGCCACCAGCAACTACCGCAAGGATACGCCGGAGGCATTCTGCGGGCGAGTCTGAACATACTCGCCCGCTAACTGTGTCCGCATCATCTTTGCGGTAGTGACGGATGGCCACGCGCTCTCTTCTGAGATCCTGCAAGCTACAAGCGACATTTTCTTGCCCCGAACCTTTTCTCTGGCACACGAGCACGATAAATTATACCCCACACGCTGATGGCATTCAACGAGTTGACAGCTCGGATTGGCGGGGGCGGCATCCAGCTTGTTGACCCGAGTGACATGACCATATGTGACAGGCACACGACTTACTGTATGTTTCGAAATGCGAGTATCGGCTTCAAGCTATGTACAGGTATGGCGTCCGCGAACACAGTCACGGACAGCACGTGGTTTACCTATAACATTCAATAGGAGCGCTCAGCGCCTCGATCGACGAAGACTCAGGTGCGTACGGTAGCGGGGACGGCCTGCGTTAGAATCCCGGGTCTAAGTAAGCCTTGAACAAGACAGGCGGAAAACGAGCAGAAAACAGTGCTGAAGGGTTGACAAAAACAGACAACTCTATCTCGTCCTCAAACACTAAGGCGTTTTTCTCTTAACCATCAAGTCGTGGCATCGCGATTAATCCGCCCCTGTCGGGAAGAGAAACCCACCGGGGCACTGCGTCCTCTGCGCTCTAAATCTATAAAAAAACATCACCGCACCCGGATTATCATGTAGCACAAGAACACATAGTGGCCTTTGCAAACGACGGAGTGGTACACCTTACCTTGGCGTTAAAAGACCGTACTGTCAGTACAAAGTACACTATGCTCGAAAACACATTGACCGGGGTTAAACGTCGGCTACCACACCTTGATTGACGTCAGTCAATGGCACATTGACACCTGTGATCGCACGAGGGTTCGCTGTGCACGACGCGAACCGACTTGATGCTCGCCCCGGCACCCCCCTCCCCTGCAAGATTCGAGCACACAGTGGAGACGCCATTGACATGCACGGACAGGACAATGTACGCCCAAGGCCACAGAACGACAGTGCAGGATTAATTGCAAGCGCTCAAGAAACCCACTGTCCAGGGCCTGACAAGGTCAGGACCTCTGGCACAACACCTATATACGGTTCGTCCAGGCTAAGTTATGAACTAAGGTGCGATATTGTCCTAACGTGTTCGTTCTGCAGCAGGTATGAGGAGGAAAAATCGGACTGGCGATTAATGTGTGGGAGCTTTACACTATATGATTTCGACATTGCCATACCGATAATAGCTTAAAATTCAATATTAAAACCACACGGCAACACACTACATGCAAAACAAATGCAAACACGCTCCCGTTTGGGTGATCCACCCTAACCTTCGCCCTTGACTGTACTTTCGTCTGTAGCACCGATCCGGCTACAGCATCAGTTCCTGCTTCTGGCGCGTCGGCGGACGGGGGCATCATATGAAGATATTGCTGCCATGGTAGCCCCAGCATCAGCCACTTTCTTGATCCTACAACCGGAGGCCTACCAACGCTCCACGCACCAGCGCGTGCAGGATAACTAAAGCATACTGTTGCTGGCAGTAGTGCCATACGACGTCGCGTTCTGTCCTCAGAATCTGGACACCGCGCAAGGTGAAGGTGCAGGCGTACTAAACGCCCGCCAGTACGCCCAGAAGTAGCGCGCGTTTGACATCCTTTACACGCTTTTCTCGTGGAATGTTGGTACGCCGGCATCTCCGCCCCCTTGTGCAAGTCCTTCGCGTCTAATCCTGGAGAAGGGGACGCGCGACAGTACGACACCACCGCGGGCCAGCGCGCGAAGTATCGCTAACGCACGCTGTTGTCGGCGGTAGTGCCTGACGGCCACGCGTATCCTCCCCACTAGTGAGGCAGCAAACAACTTGCGCAAGGTGACGGCGATGCCGGCGTACTAACGCTTCACGACCCAGCGCGTGCAAAATACCAAGCGCATGCTATTTTCGCTGGTAATGGCAGACGGCCACTCGTCCCTGTGCCAGTGCCCCAGCTCTACAAAGGACTTCCTCAAGGTGAAGGCGCCGGCGTAGCCTTCGAAACGCAGCGCGTGCATCACGACAACGGCACGCTTCTGGCAACGAAAGTGGCGGATTTCCAAGCGTCCCTTCCAGAGGGTCTGCACGCCACAGACAACCTGTGCAAGTTGAAGACGTCCACGACATATTTGCAATGACCTGCGGCGGCACACGACGGCGAGGAGTACAAGCCCACAAACCCCGAGGCTACCAACGAGCGGACACCTACATCAGGCGGTGGTCTCATCGCAGTCTTTGACCCCGGAACATGCCCGGAGACGGCGGTCGGAGGTGGTGATCAGGATTGGTCCATGCCCAACACGTCGCCCCCGCCGCTGGCACGAGTCGCATCCCACGGGGGCGTTCAGAACATAGCAGGGGAAACGGCGTAAGTCAATTGAAATTCGCAGAGAGGGTCGGGCGCTTCTTCTCCGTGTGGCCCTTTCTGGTTCAAGGGTATTGCCACCATTAATATTGCATTTGGGCAGACATCTCCCATGCGCAGGCAGCGCGACTTTTTCACGCTCCTTTCAAGAGTCATACGCCTTAGTTGCGTCGGTCGTCTGACATGCGCCATCCGACGCGGATTCAACCAATAATTGCCACGATTCACCAAGGTTTAGTTTCTTCCAGTGTCTGGCGGCTGCGATCAGGCGCGGATAAACCCACACCCTATCCACGGATTGTGACCTACCAACCATTCAGATAATATCTACCCCTATATCAAGAAGCTCCTCGTCCGAACGGGACACCACGCGTCTAGGTCGGGCGGTAGACTGGTATGTCAACTTGAAAACGATTGAATACGTGCAGTGGTTGTGGCTTTAGTCGAGAACGCCCGCGTTAAATAGTGCCAGACAAACGCAAGAACCAACTAAGGTGGACGACATGGCAACTAAGCGGTAAGATGCGGCGTTGATCTCGTATGCTAGACCGCAGCTCGATGTTAGGCACAATAGTGCCAATATCCTTCGATCCAGATGGACAAAGGCCAGGGAGGAAATAAGGGTTAACCTCTCCTGGCGCTGTTTATTTGTTTTTCGTCCTTGTACAAGCCGAACTCTGAAGGTTTCCACGTGGTGCGAGTCTCTTCTGCGAGTGAATCGGATTGTCTTGCACGGAGCTTTGGCTGCGCCCGCTTCCGGCCGTCAGCTCCGACCGTGTTTCTGGAAACAAGAGCTTGACGTGAACTTCGCCAGCAATACTTGTCGCTCGTTGATAAACGTGCGACTTCGGAACTTGCGTGTCTCGTACTCGTGTGCCGCAGGAGGTTCAAATGAAGACATCGCGGCAGACTCTCCCGTGCGGAAGTCGCTAATGGCGTGCAAACGCTCATGACGAGACACGTGGCCACTCGACACTCCCGGAAGAATAAGGTGGCGACACACTATGCTTGCCGTAGTGATGGGTTGCCGCGCGTGTCACCCTAAGCTTCCGCACCCCACAAACAACTGGAGCCCTGTGAAGACGCCCGAAAATTCTTGGCGGGAACCTCATGCAGCCCAGATGCAGCACGGCGATGAACTAGCAGATACATCACCCTGGTAGGTTTGACGTTTAGCTAATTGAACCCAGCAGTATGACCCGAGATGACAGGTAGAGGCGGTGACAACAATAGCTACTTCCTTATCATCACAACATTCTCCCCGCTGGCGAAACTCGCGGCACCTGACTTCTCCCAGGAATCGGCAGGCCTAACGACGGAAATTCGCTGGAAAGGGTGTTTTTTTATTGGCTGCGAGCCGTTCATCCTGGCCAAGGGGAATACCACTGTTTTACCCACCATGAGACTCCGGTCTGCCAACAGCGCCTCTTCCGACACCTTTCCCATGGCGTTCGCCTCGCCTTCTTCTGACTTCGGGCATGCGCCGTCAAACGTGGATCCAATCCACGTTGAATGGCGCCCGCCTAAAGACAGAACAAGCGAAGGCGGACGACACGGAAAAGGTGGCGCTGTCCCCGAGTGGGAGGCCGCAGTCCAATGGCGCGCGCCAACATCCGGCAGCTACCAAGACCGGCGACATACGAACCGCGAGTAGCCGGGCAAGTAACACCGACCACATCAAACCAGTTTATAATTAATTCTACATACCGTACGAGCAATCGTACACCACCACGACGACCGACCTCACGCAGCACTTCATAACCACGGGGACATCAGCCGCAGTGCTGTCTCAGCTCAACAGCAACAGAGAAGGTTCAATATGTGAAAGGGGCACCGTACCCTACCACAGATCGCCTGGGTCGTGGTGGCACGGGCGTGATATGTACTCTATAAAATAGCAAAAGCAAACAATGCATGTGACGTGTGTGTGATATGGTTTTCTGAAGGAAACTTTGATCTAAGGGGTTCTCCCGGCTCTCGTCCACCCCTGCGTACAACGATAATACTGTCGTTTTAACTTGATGCCACTGGAATATTTCATTCCAATCTCGAGGCTTCCCCCCCGGAGAAGGAACGTCTCGGGTTTCTACCCCAACTTCGAGCAGCATATTTTCCTCTTACAAACGCTAGGCTCAGATCGCCACCCCGGAGAGGCCACCGGCCAAGCCCGCGGAGTCTCGGTTTCCAACAAAATGGCGTTTGGGGATATCTGCACTATTGCCGTTGGTTGTAGAGTGAGAAAGTGTTCGGAATAATTTGGTGTCAGGCCTCGACGTGAAATTTGTTCATGCCTACTAGGGATACGCTGCAGACCCAGTCAGTGATGGCCGCACCAGCCGACTAAAACCATATACTAATGCGCCCACGACCCAGATCTAACAGCCCAACAACCCACCCACCCACTGTTGTACAGCTGTATAGCAGACACCAACCCATACGCCTCTCCAACCAACCACCCACCCAATAACTCACCCATCCACCAACCTGGCCGTCCACGATATACGGCAGTACGACCGTACGAAACCAGCAACGCACAATGTGTAAAAAACCTATACTTCATTGGAAGTGAGGCAGTGTGGGAGCGAATACGTGCGTACTGCCCTTTCAGTTTCGTCTTATTTGCTGTGCTGATTCGAGTTTCGAAAATCTGTTTTTGTTCTTTTCTTGAAGTTAGTAAGTTGGCGACTATCTCGCTTACTTTTGACGGTTCGATAATAAATAATTCGACCATATTAATTTATGTTTTTTTTCGGTTGATGTTTAGTGTGAAGTTGGTGTCGTAATGTCTGTGGTGAATTTAGTTCCGAGCCAACCTCGGGAAATAATTGTCTCGGGATTTTCGGGAAGCCTGCCGTTTCCCACAGGCCCGCCCCCTTTCCGGAGAGCGTGCGACCCGTTCCCTGGAAGGCGCTTTACTACGTTTTCCGCTTTCCGAGTTGGGCACGGCACCCGTGCTTTTGTGGAGGTCGCCGAGAGCTGATGTGTCAGGCTGGCGTGGCTCGGAAGTGTGGAGGTTGGGGGTCGGGGGGCGGTCAGCGGAGCAGATCCTCCGCGGGGTGTACATAGCCGACATACATAGTCTTGGATATTCAATCATAAGTTGTAATCGTGTTGTTCGTCTTTCTGTCGTGTGGTGCCCCATTCGATGGACAACGCTAACTCTTTGATGGCCAAAGCGGCCATTTCATTGTTGTTACCTCGAGAGCAGGTTTGATCCTTACGATTTCGTGGCGATCGT
Source organism: Saccharina japonica (assembly GCA_008828725.1). Taxonomy (NCBI): domain Eukaryota; class Phaeophyceae; order Laminariales; family Laminariaceae; genus Saccharina; species Saccharina japonica. Next base: position 528,275 of record MEHQ01002813.1, read on the forward strand.
CTCCCTTGCCAATTCACCCGCGACTTGCCGCACGCCCTCTTTGCCTCCCGCACCACATCATCAAATAACTAGGGCACGCATATACCAATTACGAGAGTCGGCTAGGTCATACGCTCTGCCTCGCGCCCCATAAGTTAGTTAGTTGTTATTCTTCTCCTTCCAGACACGGTTCAGGGGCATCTGTGCGCCAAACGGTTCTCAGAAACAGACGTTCAGTGCACCAAGCAGCTTCAGTAGCCCTCAATAGAAAGCGTGAAAACCGCACCTCCACCATAAATCCACTGGCGACGCCGGGCATGTCGAGCCAGGCACCAGGCTCCACTTAAAACATCCTATCCCCTGTGGCCTTTCGAGGAAAGGACAAAAACATGAAAAATAAACTGTGGGCGAAGTGAAAAATATCACAGCACGGGGGGCTTGCGGAGCATGGACAATCACCTCTCTGAATCTCGATTTCCATGTTGGCCGGACCTGTCGGGTCCGCGGTCTAAACAAGGAAACGACTAAGCACTCGCATAACGTAGCTGCTTCGTCGAGACCACGGACTCTTAGAGTTTCGGCCATAGTGGAAAGCGAAGCGATTGACTATGCTCCACAACCTCCGTGCAATATAATGTATTTCGCTTCGACGGCGTACATATTGTTTTGTCCTTGCCTCGAGAGAGCGTGGGAAATAGATTGGGGGAGGCTGGCGCCTTGCTCGACACCCCTGGTCTCGCAGATAGTTCAATGTCTGGAGGTGCGGTATTCCCTGTAAGCATGCCAGAGACGCAAACCGACACCCGTGAGGGCTACAGTAGCTGCTCAGTGCATGGAACACGTGTTTCTGAGTACCGTTTGACGCACAAATACCCCCGCACCAAGTTTGGGGGAGAGATAAGGACTGACTGACTTATCGGGGGCGAAACAGAGTTATCGACCAAGCCGGATTGCCATATGGACATATGCGTCATCCCATGGTAGGGGCGCAGCAGAATTTTCTGAGCTCCTCACATGAAGAGCTCAATATCTCACCCGAAACATTACTTCGGAACCATTCTTTCGCGCAATCCGAGCAAACCTTCCAATACGGTATGTCCAAAAACAAATAAACCAGTAAATATATTAATAGTATGCCGTGGTTACTCACGTGAGGAGCACAGCCGGTCTGCAAATATTGAGCCTAACAGTGGTACCCCTACCGTTGGATTGATCATATGTGTATGCCGTTGTTGTTATATGGCGTGTTGCGGGAGGCAGAGGGGGGCACGGAGAGGTCACGGGGTGCATCGACAAGGGAGACGGCGGTCGCATTTAGGATGTACACCAATCGCGCGTCCTTGTTCAAAGTGTACGACATGTGTGTACACAGTCGAGCAGACACATATATATCGTTGTATTTTCATCAGGTGCCTGTGCTTGTGTCGGCGAAGACCTTCTTGTTACCTCTCTTATTCTCCACACTGTCATGAAGCACTAACGCCTGCTACGATAGAGGTGGAGGTATACTTTTTTGGCTGAAACGTTTTCATAATGACGGGGCTCCATAACCCAAAATCGTCGGAATTCTGTACTTGTGCTAAAGTATCATTCGGTGCATAGTTACTGTCGTCGACTCATCCCACGGCAGGGGCGCAGCAGAATTGTATGAGCTCCTCACACGAGGAGCTCAATATCTCACCTGAAACATTACTTCGGAAACATTCGTTCGCGCAGTCCGACCAAAACTTCCAATGCGGTGGTCCTAAAACAAACATACCAGTAAACGTATAGTAATATCCGGTGGTTACTCACGGGAGATGCTCAACCGGTCTGAAACTATTGAGCCAAGAAGTGGTGCTCCTGCCGTGGGATTGCTCAGTCCGTGGGATTGATCATCGGATATTACATAATAGCTTCATGTTTTCCTCCAAATCAGGTGTTTGGGTGGGGTATTGATCTCCTCAAGTGACCTCTCTCGGAAGGAAAGTGGTGCAACCTCTACTGCTGTAGCACGCGTCCCCTTGGAATGTTAATGTAAAGAAGGAGATAGGTACTTCTACATGGTCTCACCCTCTGCACTACAGTAGCGCCGACACGTGGTGTCACTACGACGAAAACTACTTCTGCAAACGCATAATAATCTGTAGTCTCGGCGAAGATCGCATTTGTTTTGTCGCATGCCAAGCGCCGCTACTCTACGAGCTGGCTGAGGCTTACCACTTGAAATTTCGTCAATCACAAATCAATGCCGCATGTACGCGAACGAAGCAGAAACCTGTCACCAAGCACCAATCACCAACCATCGAGTATCGGGCGAAACAAAACATCATCACGTATAAAACATCAAGCAAATAGCAACAAGCATCACACATTCACTCATAAAAACATCAAGACTGTTTTTTACAGAGGAACGGTAGTGAAAATAACCTTACAGTACGCGACAGCTCCTAAGAATGTGGCAGTTAAGAATGTCAGGCTGGGATTTAAGGAAATTAAATAATTTACAGGTAAGCATTTGTGCTGGGTTCAAGGAGGAAATAATAATTATAAATTGGGAAGTGCAAGGGGGTCGGCAGGTAAGAATCTGGCTGAATGCACTGCACCCCTACAAAATAAGAAACTGCCCGAACATCCCCCCAAGACCACATCAGGCCTCCACCCAAGCTGCCTCCGCGCTCCAAAACCGTCTCAAGTCAACACGTTTTTTATATGTTTTATTATATTTGTTTTCGCCAAACAAAAAACGTTTTGTTCCCGCTAAACAAAACCCTTTCCCCTCTACAAACATGCAAATAAAAATATCGCAACATTTGTTTACCCCATTATTTTCGGTGTGGATAGAAGAAGTACGGTGGTGGATGGTGTATTGCTTGCTTCTAAAGTACCTGCAGGCCTTTGGAGTAGTGCTTAACCCATTATGGGGTCACTTCGGGCAAAACATGTAAGAGCGAATGAAAAACAAATCCGTCATTGTGTTTAGTTGCAATAATATTTCTGGTATAATTTCCACGTTTTCATGACTCCATACGGAAAACGACATTCCTCCAGTCCTAATGCTCAGAATGGCAACCGGTGATTTGTTTTAGAGAGCCTAGGTCATTGTCAATATTTGTGTATCAGAAGGCGTATCGATCAGACGCTATGTTTATCCCGAGAAGTGTCTTTTACTCGAAAACGACTCGCCTTACCCCTGGTACCCAAGACGAATTAAAAAAAGTCCGTTTCTCCGGCTGCCGATACTGTTTGAAACTCAGAGTTTCAACGAGAACGACGAGCACTACTAATAGTAGGTGAACCTACCAGGGCCGCTAGTTCCACCGGTCGTACCGTCCTACATGGCCACTGTGACACAGCAGAGTTTAGATACCAAACAGGAGCTCCGAAACGATCAAAATCTTGCTGCGGAGCATTTTCGTTTCGTGACGCAAACACACCACCAATGAATGCTTGCCCTCCCTTGCAGATATAAGAGCCCCAATACCTCGTCGAGACTATAATGAACAAGCTATACGTTGGGCGGTCGCAGATCTGAGCATTCGAACTATAGTTATGCCGTTATCCGTACAGAGTACTGATATGGTGTTATTATACCAAAAATAGTATTACTGCTGAAAAAAAACGAAATATATAAATACTTTTCAAGACTCTTTTTTTTCATGACCGAAGGGGCCCCTTAACCCCTTAAGAACTGGTCTCACGAATTTGGGACAAAACTACTTATAATTAGTGTGGGGCATTTTTTCAGTTCTGAACTGGTCCCACATATTTTAGGAAAAAATACTTGTAATTAGCCTAGGAGTTTTTTTTTTCAGTTCTGAAAGGGTTAAGCAGAATCGTTGAAGGTGGCGAAGATAATATTTGATGCCTGCAGTCATCAAGAGCATTATCGTGTTTCTAATGAATATCTTGTGAATTACGAGTGATGGATGGATGCCATGTAAAAAAACAAATTCTTCACAACCGCTCGAGAAAAAAAAGGTCGCATTGAACATTGAACGCCTTTGCAAAATAAGAACTTGATTTTCAAGAATCTGGCGTTTTCCGCCTCTTCTCCCTATAAGAAATTGGATTTAGGCATTTCTGCTGAAATTAGACAGGAAATAAGACGCGAGGCTGAGTTTAAATAGGAAATTCTTAAGTGCTGTCGCGTACTGTATTGTTTTATTCATAATACGGAAATATATAGACGTGTTTGTACTATGTCTGACGCAAATATTCGAAGATTTGACTGCGTTCTACAGTATCAGTATTAAGTATAGGTTAATGCTAAAATTGATTAGTTGTCGAACATAAGTAAGTAATCACGAGGCGATGCCGGTATTTACATGTTGTACAGCACAAATATCAAGATGTTCACACGGTTTTCATTAGATGGACCCTGGACGCTTGCACCAGTGTTCTATATGCCCCTGCCGAATCGTTGACAAATGGGTTAATTGTTGTTTGCGTTTTTTTGTCGCCAAAAGATTTGGGATCCCATAACACCCCAATATCACAAACAGAACAAACACCCAACAATATGGCGAAGAAAACAAACAAACAAAAAACAGACAAACAACCGGTAACGGGTTGGCAGGAGTCCATTAACCACGTGTGATAATCTCCAGGATACTTCTGAACAAACAATCAACGGCGTGAAGATTAGCTACTGAGTAAATCTGAGGTGGTGTGCTGAAACCAGCTTGAAGCGTGTACTTACCCGCGGGTCGGATCGTAACGTGGTGTCAGTGATGCCGACGAGAAAACTTGAAGAGGGGATTGCGGAGCGTCACGGCCGCACCCCGCCCTTAAGTGTGTCGCACGCCAACCCTTTTCTAGTACACTCGCCAACACAATACAAAGGTGCATCCTATTCCTCTTAACGTACACAAGCAAAGGTTTTGTACGACGAGAATAGAGCCCGGCACTACGTAATAATAGTTCCACGTCAGTTTCGCGCTTAAGCGTACGATTGTATATCTGCCACCTAGGTGAACACGTCGCTGGCTATCTTTACAACGATCACAAGCCGACTTTAGTTTTGGGGCCTCCTGGAGGATCCTGAACTTTCTGAGGGGCTTGCGTGTGAATTGTATATATATCGTATCGTATTTTTGAACGTTCAGTGTGCATTTGTACGACGTTTGCTTACACAGAACGTCGGAGGGTTGCACTTCGCCGGCCGCTTCATTTCGTTGCTCTTAACTGTTGTGCTAAGAATAACCTTTGAGCTCGTACTGCTGTGGCAGCGCGTCTATACATATACGTGTGAAATCTTCCGCATAGAGTTTGTGGAGAGAGGCTCCTGCTACGTCAAACAATATACCTGGCATATATACCTGGTTCTTTCTATCCGGTGGTGCCACCATCCCCATGAGTGCCTCGCTGTCTGGGACAATCGTGTATCGTGTATCGTGTATGGTGTGTGCACCGCGGCTACGATAGAGGTATTGCTTTGTTTTGGCTGAAACGGTTTTTAATGATCGGGCTGAATCGTCGGATTTTCGTGATTGTGTTCCAACAGTTTTCACAGTATGTTTACATCCTGAGATTGTTCATCTGGTACGACATTTATTTGCCTCCAAATGCAGGTGACTTACTAGTAGTGTACAGCTCCTCAAGTGAGGAGCTCAGGAAAAACAGGGTGCACGTCTATCGTAGCATGTGTCTATGCATACCCGAAATATCATAGATCGAGGCAAGGCTGTCTCTCGGTGTATCCGCTCCTCATGGTGGTCTACGCGATCGATGCCATTCCACCGAAAATAGTACATGGACTTTTCTAGTTTGCCTACTAAACGGTACGGGACGTATACATATAATCTATCCACGTACGTTCACTTCATTGTAGGCCATTTCCGGGGTAGCATACTCTGCCCTCGCGTCTAAGGCTTCCCGCCCATCTTGGGCAGGACCGGTAAGTACCGCTGCTGCTTGCATTCGCTCATTCGTTGCTCGCTGGAAGAGTTCAATTGTCCACATACCGATAGGTGCGATGCCTTTCCAGGCCTTGCCTCCGAGTGTTGGACAGGCCGCTCGTTCTCCAAGGTCGACATCCGGGCTCGACCCGGTAGCATGCTGACGATGTCGCTACGCGTTCGAACAGAGCAAGAAAGAACTGCGGGAGAGGCGCGAGCCAGTCCTTTAGCCTAAGCATACAGCGTGAAGCAGGTAACCGAATTGCTGATAAATCAAATCTCCCCTCCGACGTGTACCTTCTCTGCTGGGAGAATTTCGAAACACTGACTAGGTGGGGGGGGGGGGGGGGGGGGGGGG